>JAPYYV010008892.1:0-12980 GCA_030522625.1 Copidosoma aretas | reverse complement strand
GCGGATCTTCGCCGTGGTTGCTCGCAGCACGTCGAGATTTGCGTGGATTCCGATAACAGCGTGAAATTAAATATGAACGCGTGATTTTAATGGAGAAAACGATGGACGGGAAAACAAAAACGACGACAAGAAAAATCCAACAAACAAGCTGAGTACGCGAGATTGCTATTAACAATAGTTGACCGTACTGTACAGGCTCTAGCGTCAGACTGACCGAATCCGCTGCTCTTTTGCGGCGCGACATCTCACTTTTGACCCTCTCCTTATTTCGCGCCAATTAGCGATATTTACAGTCCGTTGTCTTTACGGATACGTCGTGACGTCACGACGGGGGAAGTCTGGGAAGGAAGAGTGAGGGAAACTGATCTAATCAAGGAAGCTTGGATACAGGAGAGTAAAAGATAGGCAAGGAGGGAAAAGAAACGATGCTGGATTAGACGTAAGGCGGTGGTGATAAGAAGTTCGGGAGAGAGAAGAGAGACCAAAAAAGCGCGATCGCGTGTGCGTAATATATCGAAAATTAACCGTGTGTTCGACGTGCCGCGGATTGTGGCCGTGCTGCAAGGCTTACGCTCCACCGTACTCGTGACGGCCTGATTTTAGTCATTTACGACTAAATACATGAGTACATAAAATTTTGTAATATTGCATAAGTCTATATTCTTCATTAAGAAAAAAAAACTTTAAAAAATTGGCATCTTTTTTGCTTTTTGTTATATTCCGATTTGTTAAATCTTTTTTCACTTCCTGAATGATTTTTGAAAGAGTTACCAAAGAAAGTTTTTGAAAATATTAAACGTTTGATGATTTAGGTGGAATAGTTGTACAAAAATAAGTTATTAAAGTAAACATTTGCAAATAACTTGTCTTTAGGTCATAAAATCTCAAACTGTTTAGAATAAATTACGAACAGAGCGATTTATACAAATCAGAAAAATCTAATTAAAATATATTGCAACAGACCCATTACAATTTTATGTCTAGCAAATAATAACGGTTATGTTGTGTATATTTTGTGCATACTAAATAGTAAAATAATAATAAATAATTAAGTATTTTCATGTAATTGTTTTATTTATATTATGTATTGCGTTATTTATTGTTTACAAAAATTTGTAATAAGAACTTTTTGATTGAGTAATGGAAGTCTAACACGGGTTCTCTCATGCTTAGCACGATGTGACTCCTAAAATAACTTATGATGATGATAATCAAAAATATTTATTCAACATTGCTTCGCATCGAGACAAGAAATAAGCGAGTATAAAAAAAACTAATATACTTTCAAGATTTCTATGGATTTGTACATGCTTTGCACAGTTATGAACTACAAAATGGGTAAACATTATATGTCTGAACGCAGTTGTCTGAAAAGTTTTATTGTCTCAATAAATGGCTCCAATAAGACAAAACAAAATAACATATATTTCGCAAAATAGTAGAGGAATCTTTAGTAAATTGAATATACAGTGGTATAAGTGATTTGCTTAATGATGAGGAAATCTAAATTTGTTGATTGTAAAGGTGCGACTTTATATTATAACTGTATGTAATATATGACAGTTACTCTAAATTAAGTTCATGCACTTTTATTCATGAAGTTGTATTAAAACTTTTTACGTAATTTAACATCAAATTTTTTATCCCACCAAATACGCGAAGTATACATTATTCAACTTTTCCATTACATTATGTTGTATCCAAATGATAAAAAAAAGTTTTATCAAAAATTTCTTAGTACTACTTGTCGTAAAGTAATTCAAACATTGGACATTCATTTTTTATGACAAAAAAATGTATTTAAATAAGAGCAATTCAAAAACATACACCATTGCTCATGAACTTTAATAGTACTAAGAAATTGATTCATGAAGTATTAAAAATTACACTTAGAATCTCATCGCATCTAGTTTATCTAGGTATAGAATAAAGATAATAAAAACACGATGTATTTTTTATTTTTTTATTTTAGAGATGTTTTAAGATCCTTATTTTAGTCTCATATGGCTCTGCATTAGATGTGTTACGATGCATACATATGCTATCGTCATTAGATTAATTAAAACAGCCTTAGATTTTATTTGTAAATTATTCAGTTTTAAAGCAACAACAAAAATGGGGTGTTGGGATTCCTTCGGCAGGTGTAAAACTTGAAAGTGATATATTACTGAATTTAATGTTATTAACTTGTGTAATATTATAATATAAAAGAAAGATAGCGATAAAATAATAATTTTTTTTAATCAGCGCAAACATAGGCGGGCGTGAGACACAAAGCAGACAGTGACGTACCTACAATTTAGCTTAGCTTGCATGCATAGTGATAAATCCATTCGTAAATTTACAACTTTGGTTGAGAATAATCCAATCTATTCTTCGCGTTGTGTTTATTTGCAGAATGTAAGATAAATTTACCATATACTTGTCATATTACTACGTCATCTGTAATGCCCATTATAATGGTTTTTCGTTCTTTTCGAGATGATTAATAATATAAGTGACATATTGGCAATTTTTTCACTTCATTGTGTTAATGAGGTCCTTGCGTCGAAGACGATACTTATATGTATACAAAGAAAATCTATTAAACACGCGAAAATAAAGGTTTTTCTAGAACAAAAAATACACGAGGACTTAAAAAAATTTATAAAAACATAAACTCTATAGTAACATTACTACGTCCAGCAAAAGTAGTAATTTTACAACGACTGCAGTTTTTTTATTACTCATAGTATTTTTACGATGTTGGGAGACGTAATATCTTACAAAATTTGTTGTATTTTTACGAATAATTTTTTACTGTCATGTTCTATTTTTATACTCTGGTCAGATGACAGAAAAGTGGCATGCACGTAGTCCGATAAAATATATTATATTTTTTTTTACTTTCTGTCTTGTTGTATAAATCAACGATTAATACATCGAGATACAAAAGAATTTTAATTTTAATAATTAGTGCATGGCCGTACTCATATTTTAATCATGTAGCAAAAAATAAAAATTAATTATCGTTTCTTGCGTTTTATCTTGTTAGTCAGGGTACTGTGGTCATAAAATCATTCAAAAATAATATATACGCATTTATATTATTATTCTAAGCAAGCAAAATTTTTTTTTCAATTTTTCATTCCGGTTTTTATCAAAATATATCTAAAATAGGTAAAACTTAGTTTATATTGTAATATTTTCTAAGGCCTCCCTATTTATGCGTTTCAATGTTTCTTTGCTTTTAATAAAACCATAAAAATTATTGTTTTTGATCTTTATTGCATTCCCTTAGTGATACAGCGTTTTAATTATTTTTGAAGGTTATGTTGTCAGAAAAATAGTTTAAAGCGAATTGGGCACGTCTGCATATTTTCCGTACAGCATTTAAGTTCGTAGTCTTGAAAAGTGCTGTGCCAAGATTCAGATCGTTATCTTCAGTGTAATGAATTTGAAAACCGATTTCGTAATGAAGTCTAGCGTCGCACAGTGGGGGATTTCGTGTTTTTTATTCAAAAATACATAGCGCCCAAACGAAAGAAGGTAGAGCAATGATTTTTTTTTTTTTAATTAAAGCTTATTGTCTGCAGAATATAGGAAAACTATAGAAAAAATTCAAAAAAAATATTACCTGCCGGGAAATTTATGGAAATGCGGGAAATTTGTGATACTTCATATTTGTCAACAAATCATTCGGTAAAATGTGCGTTATGGATTACATATGAAAGATACTTAAAGTATTCTACCATGTGAAAATGTTTTTCGAACATATATTATATTCATAAGTCGAAAATTACCGAAATAATCTCAAAATAACCTTAAATTCTTCATAAATTACCTGTATATGTGTATGTTTTTTCTTTTAATTTCCATTTATTTTTTGGCTAACTAATTTGTGAAAACTTTTTTTTTTACATAGAAAATAATTTAAAAACTGATGCATACATAACCTACAAATATTGTACAAATAATCTTCAATTATGTTCTATCTCCAAATTTGCACTTATTATTGGTTTATAAAAAGTACGAAATCGCACTATCAAATGTTTCTGACACAAGCGAAACACGTATAAGTTGATAAAGTATAAAAGTCTGAATGTAACATTAAAACATTGTATTTATAACCATGAATTACGTTTTTTCTAATAGTTTTTGCCTGTTTTTTGTATGTACAGAAGTAAAAAGATTATTTTTAACTATATTTAATACAAGTAAAAAACAAGAGCCCATAAAAGACGGTTATAATTTCAACAAAACCTTTAAATATTGTAATATTACCGTTCTATTATGGTTTTTCTCTTCTGTTTCCCTTGTGATTTGTTTACAAGTTTTAAAAACTCTTTTAATGGTATTAAATACAATACTGGTGCTTGAAAGAAATAGATTTATTCAGAGTATAACCTAAAAATACTATATTAACAACCTTTAATTACGCTCTTATATATGCTTTTAGTTAATATTTGTTTTTACAATTAAAATAATTTATTGTTCTCTGTACAACACATAAGATAAGTACTGTGAATTAAAAAAAAGTTTAATAGTCCACACGTGACCTTGAAAGTTAAGGCTAATAACCGTGAACTACTTTTTTTCAAATACCTCTCACGTATCATACACATAGACGATTGTCAAAGTTCACTCTATGTATCAATCGTGAAATATAAGTGCGTACAGATTGGTGTTGCAGTTCGAACATAACCTTAAACTGCTCTACTACAAATCTCGAGTTAGAGTTATTCTAATAATTTTTGCTTAGTTTTCTACGTAAAATTAAATAAAATTAATTGTTTTACTGTCTTAAAAACACGCAAAGTACTGATTTATATTACAAATCGTACAGTCCTAACATAATCCCCAAATATTTTGAAAATAACATTTACTAAGATCTTTTTTCAATTCATTCGCCAATTTTGCTTCTTAAATATTGAAAGCAAATTATTGACATTATCAGACATTAGTGAAGTAAAAATATACTTACAGTATTTTATTCTAAAACGTATTCTTGTAGTGGTTTTAAAATGACCGGGTTTTTTCACTTAATACTCTTATTTTGTCAATATAACTGTAGGAATTATCTCATAGTGTGACGTAACTTTAGTTAAGTTCTCTGCATGTACGAAAATTCTACTTTCTTGCTTTCGTTCGTTCCACTTTCCTTCTCTCAGATCATTCCGTTCGTTCAGATTTTGTTAATTTTCTTTTAATAGCAGACCACACGGCAATGCAAGCCCAATTAACAGATGTTTTTAATCAAAGTATTTATCTTTCGGATGCTTCGCTATCATTATTAAATGTACTAAGGATACAAAAAAATACGAATAACAACATCCACTATACTGAAGAACTAAAAAATACTTTATATGAAAATATGTAGCTTGCGTGGGAACATTCATCATATTGAAAAAAAGCTTGTATTTTACTATCCTTTTTTTATCACTATTTGAATTAATAAGATTATTTTTCATTTATAAGTAAGATCCTGTTTTATTTATTATATCTATTTGTTCCAAGCACAAGTATTGTATTCAATACCATCAAAAGAGTTTTTACAACTGTGTAAACAAATCACAAGCGAAACCTAAGAGAAAAACCAGAATTGAACGTTAATATTACACTATTTAGAGATTATGTTGAAAATATAACTGTCTTTTATGTGCACTTGTTTTTCACTTACATTAAATATAGTTGAGAATAATCTTTTTACTTCTGTACATGCAAAACACAAGCAAAAACTGTTTGAAAAAACGAGATCTAAGGTTATAAATACAATGTTTTAAGGTTATATTCAGACTCTTATACTTTTTCAACTTACCAGTACTTCGCTTCCGTCAGGAACATTAAATATTGCGATATCGTATTTTTTTAAAAACCAATAATAAGTGCAAATTTGGAGATAGGACATAATTGAAGATTAATTATTTGTACAATATTTGTAGGTTATGTATGCATCCGTTTTTAAATCATATTGTGTGTAGAAAAAAAAGTTTCTACCAATTAGTTAGCCAAAAAATAAACGGAAATTCAAAGAAAAAATATATATGTATAGGTAATTTATGAAGAATTAGAGGTTATTTTGAGGTTGTTTCGGTCATTTTCGACTTATGACTGTAATATATGTTCGAAAAACATTTTTACATGGTAGAATGTTTAAAGTATCTAAAGTATCTTTCATATGCAATCCATAACGCACATTTTACGGAATGATTTTGCTGTGAAATATATTGTTTCACAAATTTTCTGCATTCCCATAATTTTCCCGGCATGTGATATTTTTTTTCTTAATTTTCTTAATAGTTTTCTTATATTCTTTAGACAATAAGCTTTAATTTAAAAAAAATCATTGCTCTACCTTCTTTCGTTTGGGCGCTATGTATTATTGAAAAAAGACGAAATCTCCCACTGTGGCGTCGGGTGTACAGATCAGCTAACAACTACCGATACTCGCTTGTCACTATGCACTCCAGATTAGAGCATCTTGTGACGTTTGCATTGATATTACTTCAAATGCATGGAACAGGGTTATATTTGATTATACGAGTGCCATCCTTCAGAGTTAATCTATCGCGTTAAATATTGTTTTTAACTTCAAGCTTATGTTTAGCATACAAATACTGTTGATTAAAGACTCAGAGAACTCTCTCTCCCATAAGAATATCTATTAAATAGTGTCATTTCCAGAATTTTTTTCCGAAAATTTGCATATTTTTTTCAGATCTTGGACATAACTGACGCACTTCATTTATTTTCAACAGATGCTGTAGAACATACGGACTAAGAGGGGACTGCAAAATTTTTGGTGTATCGACTAAAAGCAGTGTTGATATTTTAAATGACAGCATTTATCACGCTTATAAACAAACGTCTTGATTTTCTGGCCCAATCCACTACGAAGGAAAGTAATAAATAAATATTTATTCCAAAAAAAACCAAGCAACTGGGGTATAAGCTCAAAGCACGAAAGATGTCAAAATTCAGGGTTTGAAAATTTAAGTCAGGGAAAATTGGAATGTATAGCAGCATTTAATACAAAAGTATGGCAATTAAGAGTGTTTGTCTCAAATTTTTGGGACAAACTTGTTCCGGGCTTCGATAGCTTTCGGGCCTCGATGGCTTGGTGGTTAGCGTGCTGGCTTTCTAGCTTGACAGACTTAAGGAAAAATGGGTTTCATCCTCGTCGAAAAATTTTCGAGAATTTCAATCCTCGGACTTTTTTAGAGGGAAAAGTGCCCCTGGCGCCGAAAACACATTATTCCGATCCTAGCGGACCCACTGTAGTTTCTCTGGATAATGCGTGGATCTGGGGGGTAATCACTCCTTGTTGAGATTGACGGCGCACCCTGACGTTTAGTCAGTGGGTTCCCGCTGGCAGTGTGCAATCTTGCTAATCCTCGTTGTGAGAGTAAGCAGCTCATCGATCGGGCCGATGAATCACGGGCAAGACTCTTCTGGGGGTGCCAACACCTGAACTAGTTTATCCAGTGAATTTGTTATTAGCCGTGCAACTATCGTCGCGGCTGGGCTGGAGATCAATGAGTGAATTTGCTTTGCTTATAAGTCTGATTTCTGACCAGGATGTGTTTTTCACTTTCCCGTCATCTCTAAAGCTGTTTTAACACCTTAATATTTTAAATGTTGCCTAGATGCGTAAAGTACCGACCAGATTCCTCCATTAGTCTCTTGGTCAGTCATCAAACATCGCCTTTAATTTCTCACCTTTTCACTATTTCTCTGCTTCCATCTCTTCTTCCTGGTTTCCACACCTATATCAGAGTGATAGCCCAACGGCTGGCTCTCTCTCGGGGAGGATGGTTTTTGTCGGTAGGCGATCGTAATGACTATCATCACGTAGTGTAATTGCACTATAAGCAAGGGTAAATCCAACACTTCCTTCTGCAGTAGCTTTGTCTACGCAGAGGGGTCTGTAGAAGATATCCTCCTTTCCACCATAAAGAAAAAAAAAAAAAAAAAAAAAAAAAAAAATGGTACAAACTTGATATGTATCTTCTATCGACAAAAATTATGTTATATAATGGGGCTTGCCGTGTAATTTAGGGAAAAAAAGGTTCCCTTAACTATTTCTGTGCACAACTATGTAAACCACGAGTTTCGTTCGTGACTGTAAAAGTGTACCTAAAAAAATGACTAGAGCGTCAATTAGATAACGTTCGTTTGGCAAGGAGGTGTAATCTAGAAAACGGTTTTGTTTTTAATGAGTCGAAAAGTATTGAAATGCTTTAATTTTTTGAAATCCATTTTAACGCTTATGACTTTTTTTAGATAAACAAATTTTCTTTAATAAGCCCGAAACCCACTTTTTTGATTCAAGTGTAATAAAAATTGTAAATCTTGTATCCTAAACAACGCTCTAAAGCCTACATGTAAAATAAATTTTCATAAATGTGTGATTGAGTTTTTTTCATCTTTGTCACACTGGCGTTAACCAACGTTGAGGTTTGAAATAGTGACTAATTGATTCATATGATGTATAAATTAAATACACTGTTCTAAATGTAAACAATAATCTGTATTAAAAGTTGTTCATTAAAATTACCAAAAAATTTAACCCAATTTTGTCATTTTCGGCTCTGATTAAAGTTTTTCTGGCTTTCTTAGAAATAATTTATGGGTTTTTGTAGTCGATTATAAATTTTTTTTTTAATTATAAACGGTTATACATGTAGGGAAAAAATATAACTGAGTTTCATGTTTGCGATATTAATTTTTATTTTATTCTTTATTACAAGTATAATTACTAATAAATAAAATTGCATTAATAGTCAAAACGCGTTATTATTAAGTGATTCAGAAAAAAAATCTGATGATACCGACACATTAGTTATATCATTCGGAAATATTCACAAATTTAATAATCTAAACATTCATATGATGGCCAATTTCAAGTTCCAGTTCAATAACATGTATAGACTGCTTAGCATTGTCCTACGCTCTTGGCGAACAGGTATGTAAATCCTTACCGGCCTATCGTGCTTATACTGGTACTGACTGTACATCAGTAATTCATAAAAACGGTAAAATTAGGCCTGCCGAAATACTGATGAAAAATGATATCTATAAAAATTTTTTTTAACCTTACCTCAATTGAACAAGCTAATGATTTTACAATTACAAATGCTTTAGAAAATTTTAATAACTTGTTTACTCTCCAAATGAAAATTTTATCAAAAATGTTTTATCTTTTAATTTTACGGTGATTCTTCCTTGCTGGAAAATTTTGAAGCAAAAGATTTTAAGAACAATATTCGTCAATAAGATGTGGCTCAATGCAACTAAAAAGCATTGCGTCACTTTACAGTTAGATGATATGGATGAGTACATGCGTGGGATAAAATTACCCCGATACGGTTTGAGCAAGTTGCGATACCGTTTAGTGTAATGTGAATTTAAAACGACAGATTTGTGATGAGGGTCTGCGATTTTAAAGTATTAGTTGTCACAGATTAGGTGCATCTTTTGCACTTATCAAGTTGCAATTCAGGATTCGTTTGGACGTAGATAACACGTTTGATCTATTTTAATTTGATATTGTGAAATTATACTAAGTTATAAATATTATTACTAGTGATTTCCATATGGCAAAGGCTCATTTGTTTCTCTTAAAAGATTTTATTCTCTTTTATATTTGTAATCGTAATATTTGCAGTCTCCAAAAATGATAACTTGCAATAGTATTTTTTAGACATTATATACTAATTTCATTTGAAACTCAGTGTTTCATCATTGCTACTGAGTTCGCAACATTTTTAATAATCTATTATCGTTAGTCTTGATAACAAAATATATCCATACATAATATAATTGGGACTATTTTGCTTACATCAAGTATAGATTTTACCACAAAAACAAGTCCTTTTTCTACACATTTCCAAAATTACTATTTTCATTGATTTCTGTGTATTAGATTTACAGAAAAATTTGAAACGGTATTAACAAGATATTATTAATTTATGCATCATCAAAGGTTGTTCAACGTTATTTAGTTTAATAATTGATACATCACTACAACCATACAAGGAAAAAATTTAAAACGTGCTTCATTCCATTTATAGCGTAGCGAAACTGCCATGTACAGTGAATTACTAATGACACACTGTGGAACTTGGGGAAATCTCAAGAAGATTGCCAGCTGATCCAGTCCTCTGGCTGGTGCAATGAGCTTTAAGTATAGCACTATTAATGTTCCATGGTTCAGCTACTGCTATATAACAGGGGACTCTGTAGCGTTTACAGTGGATGGCCCATTCAACCGTTTCCTGGATCAAGAGCTGTACATCTAATATGCAAGGAATGTGACCTTGCAGATGAGCAGGTGTACCAATTTTCGCTCTATCGTTGTCTGTAAACGGGAAAATGACGGGCTACATAACATACTCGTACATTAACTGCATCATGTATTCCCTTGATGTTCACCGCAAAATACCGGGGCGCTCACGATCTCGCACGGTATAGTCGCTGTGTACTCTTATACCGTGCGAGATCGTCTTACAGTATATGCATTATAAAGTCGAGCTATACTCTTATTTTGGCCTCGAGATTGCCAGGTTAGGAAAATATAGGCATCTTTAAGTTTAGAGTCCATATCTGTTTATTTTGTCGGATATTCACGTTAACTAGTCCCCGGTATATTAAGCGAGCAATGAGTCAAGTGAAAATAACCTGTTTTTCTCTTCCGTGTAAGCCAAAGATTTTATACAGTATATACCGCGTACACAGATGAAGGCCTCTAAATCACACACTGAGAGAGAAAGTGACAGTATTGGCAGAGATTTGAAGAGTTTCTGTTCTATCTCGCAACAATATGTCCGCCGCTCTTGCACACCGTATTGGAGAGAGACTCTCCTAACACTGTTGCTGTATTTTACAGGGTTTCACTCAGTAGCATTTATCTACGCGTCAAGTGGTATACAGCGTATTTAGTGTAACCATTGGCTTGGTAAGCAAAAGCCTTTTACCACCTTCATGCCAAGGTAGTGCCGGATCCTTTATTTTTGTATTTTTCTTGTATTTGTGTTCCACTGTATTATATATTATCTTTTTCTGCGGTGCATTCGCGGTAAAGATTACACTTAGGTCAGCACATTGTTGGTTAAGCTAACACTCTCTAACAGTGTAGCCCCGATCTCATTATTTAAGGGTACCAGCGCGGCGCGGGCGTTTCATGCCCAAGCATAGGCTTGGCTACCAATATATATATATTTCCTTCTGATTTATGCCTTCTTACTTTCGAATCTCTTGTTTTTCTTTTCCTCACAATTTATAAACACAGATTTCCTACAGTACCTGCAGCTGTGTCGCATCCACTCAGGCTTTAAACACTTGTAAGGCAAGGAAAACCCAGAACCACGCTTAAGGAAATTTCAAGGGAAAAGCCAACACTAAAACGAACAATGTTAAGGGTTCCTTTGTAGTAAAGAACTACTCAGAAAAAATCCGAGCCCTCGGGAAGTAGATCCCGAACCCCGGTATTGTCCCTGCACTTAGCACGTCTACCACTAAGCCATAACCGTTCCTAGAGAAACAATAATATTTATGTTATAATTTTTCTATTTTCCTGGATACGAATCTTTAGAAAAACAATTGTTTGAAAAATATTTTACAAAAGAGCCTAGCCGTATAAGATGGTGAGAAAGGCCTTCAAAAGAATCATAATACAAAAATACTACTATTTTCATAAAAAATGGATGTACTGTGTAAATTTTCAGCCCTGAAAATAAAAACCTGACCTAGAAAAGAATAAATTTTTTTTATTTGTTTTTTGACCATATCTTGGGTATAATATCACCAAATTCTACTTTTTATTTGAATTAAAGGTTTTTTTCCAAGCTCTACCAGGTTGTTTAGTTTTTAAATCTCGCGGCACTCTTAAAAATTTTTATAAAACGATTAAATTTTTCGAAATTCTACAAAAGAAATATGGATATTTAAAAAATAATATATTATAATGTATTTATTTGATCACTGATTTGCCCAAAATGTATTCAGATTTTTAAAATTGGTGGTACCTGGACAAAAAAATTAAAAACTGCATTTTTTACTACTTCGAGGCTTTTCCTAGAAGACGGGGAGCTGGGGGTTTTTTGACCGTTGTGAGTTAGCCGTGGAAAAAAAACCTTAAATAAAAGGTCAAGGTCCATATAATTAGTCATTCAATTGTCTAGAAAAACGAAAGTGCAAAATAACTTTAAAAACTGATTTTCATCCAGTTTTTCGTCAATATCTTGAAAGCAATAGGTCTTAGCGAAAAGTGTTTCCAATAAAAGTTGTTCAAAAGATAATTTTACGTAGATATTCATTATTTCTAAAGATTAAAAGAAAAATTTTTTTGCCGAAAACTAGTGCCAAAGTTGAAAAACGCAAGAAATAAAATTTTTTTAAAAAACATATGAAGAAATTATTTTTTTTCCATAAAATAGACCGGTCGCCCATAAACAATATGGTGACCTATTGCAAAATTGTTAATTTCCAACTTTGAAACGCTGTAACTTCTGTCACCGCCATAGGATCCCGACCAAATCAATTGGAATCGCTAGATAATAACAATATCTTACAACATACCAATTTAAAATAATTTTTATTAAGTGGTTTTTTTTTTTTAAAAAAAAACCGTTTTTCGTGTTTTGTAACTTCATTATTTTACAACTCAGAGATTTGCAATAAAGTGCATTCGATAGTGCTTATTTTTACATAAACTTAAAAAAAATTTGTTGTAGGACTAATACAAGCCGAGATACGGTACTTTTACTTTTTTACCTGTAGCGGCCGTTTTAATTAACTTATACCCTCCAAATTTTTCCAGTAGCTAATGCAAGACAGTAACTGTATGGCAAAATTATTTTTATATCAATTGCATCAATATTTATCAAGTAATCATTCTTTTAAAAAGTCTAGAAAAGCGTGCGGCAACGCATTCGCTCCGCTGCGTCGGTAAAGATACGCGCTGATCGCATTCTGTACCGACACTAGGCTGTCCGCGGCCG
>JAPYYV010008890.1:0-26187 GCA_030522625.1 Copidosoma aretas | reverse complement strand
CCTCATTAATAAGCTAAAAGTTTCCGCTGACACGACTTCCCTATTTGTCGTACTTTACGGAACTTTGGACAACAACAAAGATATGCCTGTGCATGAAAAAATACCATTATGATAAATACAAGGTTGAGTATATCATATTAAAAAAATTCAAAGTAATATTTAAGGTAGTTCATGCGCGACTCCCGAGTCAAATGTACGACTGTAAACTTAATTTTTTGTAAAGTTGTCGACACTAATGAAAATGTCATAAAATATTAATTATTGAATAATGTAAAGCCCTACCATCAAAGTTCTCATCATAATGTTTCGTACAAAAGTTGCTAGAAACGATTTTTAAAAATTGATTTAACCTCAAAATTTCTGCAGACAATTATATCCGATGCCTTTAACATAGGAAGTGTAAATGTTCGATTGCATTTTCATTGATATCTTTTTAATTAGACGGTCATTCACGCTCTCCAATGTACCAATTTCTTCGGGAATGCACGAGCTTCATTGTGTTAGTTTTTTATTCGTTTTCGACGGACAAAATTGTTTATTTCCTGTAAAGAACGTAGAAAATGTACTGCTTTTCACAACGTTTCCTATGCTAAGACAAGATCTTAGAAAGAGCTTTTCTCGAGTTTTACGCGGTTAATTTCACTGAAATTTTAAATGAAAGTGTATCGTAACCGAAAACTCAATTCAAAAAAATTTTATTTCATTCGGACGACAATATTTTCACGCATGAACCACCTTAAATATTCGCTAAATTGAAATTAGGTAATTTTCATACAAACCGAATGGATTTTAATGAGAAGTAATCAACATCCCTTCGATTTGGCTGAAACTTTTTTTACGGATTCTATATTAAAATTAGAGTTCGCGTAGCCAAGGAGTTTTTCGGGCATTTGAGATTCGCGAGTTTTTTGGCTTGGAGACTTATTTTCAAAAAATTGCAATTCCGTATCTGTAAGAGCTTTAGAACTTTCACTAATAAAATTTTAGTAGCAGCAGGACTTAACTTAGAATAAAAAATGTTTTTACGAAAAACATTAATAAATTTATTGTTTAAATAGATTTTTAACAAACGCTCCTAGAACGAATCAAGTTTTTAGTATTTCCACTGTATTTTTAGCAAAATTGTACGTCAAAAGAATGTTCTCAAAATATGGTACCTTTTCATTTATTGTATTGGTAAAATATTAATTTTTGTAGCGCGTTACAGACAAAAAAACGAATGTTTGCTAACAAAACGAAATCTGCAAATTGTATAAAAAAAAATGGAATCTATAGGTTCTAGTTAATCGAAACATCTACAACTCTTGTCTTAACAATTTCTTAACATAACCTTCAAATTTCAATTAAAAAGGCAAAATATGTTAAAAATCTTCTTGCGTAAAAAAAATTTTTTGATCATTTCTTTACAAACCGAATCTTCTGCATGTTAGAAAACAAATAATTAATCTTCATTAAAAAAAAATTATTATTATTAAGCGTTTTGAAAAATAAATTCAGTGCACTGCTTAATATCGATGTGTTAGCCACCAATGACACAAAACACTTAGAAAAATATTGATAAATGAGAAAACAATATCTTAGTAGATGAAAAAAATTACGTGATAAAAAATAAAGTAATACTTCTAAATATTCAATACATACTTGATTGGAATAACATTTGCATCGTAAAATTAACACTCACCTTGACCGTTTGATATTATAATATATTTAACTTGAAAATTTTCAATACAGTTTTTTTTAATGCGATAAAAATATCTCATTTTCTAATTCTTTATAAGATATTCGAATCGTGCCACAATATTTTGGAGTTCTCTTAATCGTATTAGCGTAGCTAGTAAATAGTTCTGATAACAATTTTTCTTTCTTTTTCGTGCTAATCATTTGTAAAATAGCGACAAGTAATGTTATACAGTAATTCTCTTACCCAATTAAATAGATCTTGTGGTGTTCGAATGGGATCGTGTATTCTCTAAAGACTTGCTCTGGAGGCTAGTCGTTTTACAGTCGGAGTTGATTTTCGTTCACTTTTCTCAGTTCAGAAGTACTTGTAGCAGGATGTGTTAATTCAAAGGGATCAAATATCGGTTGGATCGAATAATAGTACCTCGCAATCTTCGTGCCTCTTTCCGTGTCGGTACAATTACACACAAAACAAAGCGAAGAGCTACTAATAAAGAAATCTATTACTTTAAACGTTAACATGAGAAATAAAATGCTTTGGTAACGGACTAAAACCAGCGCACAGCTCATATAACAGCCATCAAACGTATAGTTTGGTAAATGTACGTATGTGGCGTGTGGAACACTTTGGATCACGTATCTCACTTCAGGCGGATTTCCGAGCAAAATTTCAAAAATTTCAAAAAATTAAAAAACCAAAATAAAAAAAAAATCTATTTGAGAAATAAATATAAATGCTTAAAAAAAAATTCACAATAAAGAAATAAATTTAAAATAATAAAATAAATCCTAAATTTTCAAGTTACGTGCTGCAATGGATAGATTTTTTTTCAACGCTTGATAATAATTTATTTTTTAATCAAGATTTGTTTCTTAACAAGCAGAAGATACGGTTTTTTAACGAATTACCTATAAATTTTTTTTTATGCAAATTTACAAACAATCAATGTTGCAAAGATGATTTTTTATATTTTTTTGCATTTTTATTTGAAATTTTAAGATTATGTCAAAAAATAATTCAGACAAAACTTGTAAATTTCTTTCAATTATCTCAAACTTGGACATTAAATTTGAGTTTATACCAGTAACAGGTATAGATTTATCAGAAAAAACTCGTTTGTTTGTCCGTTACGCACTACATAAATTAATATTTTACCAAAAATAATTTAAAAGGTACCATATTTTTAAAACGTGTTTTGAACGTAAGATTTCACGGAAAATACAGTGGAAATATTAAAAACATGATTCGTTTTGGGGGCGTTCGTTATAATTAGCTTAGAACGATCGATCTGTTTATAACAATATGAGTTTTATATATTTTTTAGTAAAATTTTTTTTTTTATGTTAAGTCTAACAGCTGCAAAAGTGTTATCGGTGGAAATTATATAGCTCTTACTGATTTGGAATTATACATTTTCGGAAATGGGTCTCTAAGCCAAAAAAACTTGCCATTCTCCAATGTTGGATCACTTGTATTATTTAAAATATGCAAAAAAAATTCCTCGGACACTTATCTCTTAATTTTCGACATAGAATTTGTAAAAAAAATTTCAGCCAAATCGAAGAGGTGTATATACTTGCAGACTAAATTGCATGGGCAAAAAAAAAAAAATTTTCAAATGGCTAAAAAGTTAAGACCCCAGTCATAATAATAGTTGAATCAATTTATAAAAATGAAAGAAGAAAACATGATGAAAGATACAAGTATAATTTATAATAGTAGGTTGCGTACAAAACAAAAAATTATGTTGAAAAAGATAGTGATAACAAAAGCAAAAAATATGTACGATATTCTGTCATACAGATAAAACAACGAGCAGAGTCAATGTTACAGATAAAGGAAAAAATAAGAAATTTTGAAAAAAACCATAACATCTAAATCTTGAGATTATTTTTCTAATTAAATACGACAAATTCAAAATCCAGAGGCAACATAAAAAACGCTGATATACACTCCACACACCTCCGCAAGATCAAGGAAAAATCGCTTGTACTCTCTGTGATTTGACCCATACAACTAGCCCTCCTCCACAGCCTCTCCCCCCCTACCACAGTAACTGTAGTATGTCCCGACCCTATGCCTTCGTGCAAGAGATGGTGAAATTTGTTTAATATCTTTGTTTTAGAATACTTAAATTTCAAAAGCCTCCCTACACAGCCCTGCCCCCTCTCACGGTAAAGTATTACAAAAGCAAGCTAACCTCCCTAGACCCACGTCCTCCCCACAGCTCGCCACATAATCGAATCTTTTTGAGAACGAACGAAGTCTCCTAAGAAGGCTAAGCCTCCCTTAAGCCCCATAACATATACGAATTTTTCCTCATACGGCCGTATTTGTCCAAAAGCAGGCTAAGCCGTACTTCGCACGCAGACTAGAATTTTAGTACTCCGAAAGCAGACTAAAATATTAATATACAATTCAATATATCTACAATAATTGTTGATTCATTTCATCGCATGAAATATTACAGAAATGTTCTAAATATTGAATGGAAATTATAAAGAAAAATTAATAAATATAGACTTAAGAGATTAGACTTTCACTAAGTTATAAAATCAATAGGATGTAAATCTCTCTGCTAAGGTACAGTATAAAGGCATTGGTAACCACAATAATACTTATTGAATGATAAAGTTCAAGTTTTTGATCATTTTTATGATGAATAATTGCATGAAGCGAGTGATAAACTATAGAATATTTGCTGAGTCTATAAATTTTTTTCTTATAAGGCTTTATTAATTATAATTATAAAAATATATAATAAATGACTAGTTTTGAATAATTTATAAATACTCTTCACGGGGCAAAGAATAGGAGGAAGCATGTAAAACATTCATTGTGTGATTAGAAATTTGTCAATTTAAATTTTGCTGAACAAAAAATATTGCGACAGACAATTAAATATTATAAACATACAATTGATGATGAATGACAATCCATTAAAATAAGGTGGTCGGTCAAGTATTAATTTCAAAGGATATACTGACATAAAGAAATCGTTAAAGTAAAAATCTAAGATAATATGCAAAATTTTTTTAATGGGCAAGTATGATGTTTTATGGTGTTTAATCATAGCGATTTTTAGTGATTGAACATAAAATTTCAATTTTAATTATGTAATTTTTTTTGCTGAATTCTAGATTTTTTGTCTATTAAAGCTCCGTCAAGGGTAGTTTTAACCCCCTATAAAATACTAACATTACCGATTCTGTCGTATATTATACTTAACATCATCTCTATAAATTTTCGAATATTCTTTGTAATTATTCATAAAAATTTCAACTGATACTTATTATTGTATAATTTTATCTACTTCAAGGGTTGTTTTCACCCCCTTACGACATTATTTCTTATCGAGTATGTACGTAATTCAAGCAAATGTACGTTTGGATTACTAAATTTAATAATTGAAATTTTACTTCAGTTCTCATGAAATTTTGTTGACTTTAGCCTTTTTAAGGGTAGTTTTAACCCCTTACAACATACCAACATCATCTTTTGTATGTATTGTAAGATATTTATTGTCTCTTTTTTAAATATTTAAAGATTTTTAACGATTGTAGGAAAAAATTTTAATTTACAGTGATTTTTCTTAAATTTTACCAACTTTCAGGGTTGTTTTCACCCCCTTAGAGAAAATATTTGAACTGTGGACCACTTGTCCTATATTCTGTGTTAAATAAGCTACGAGCTCTAAAAAAATCATGGAGATTGATGAATATGTTTTGGAGATATTTTATTTATAGAAAAAAAAAACCATGGTGTGTCCCTCTGTAGGACGTAGAGGCGCGGTCGACTACTGCGAGGCTTATCGAAAACGTTAAGAGGAGGGCCAGGTAGGGAAGCAAAAAATTTTAAACGACAGAAAAAAATAGCAATAACTTCCCATCTTTCGTAGGGTAACCAACTAAAACGTGTGGGGACGCAAAGGGCGCACTGTGAACTAGAATGCCAAAATCTGTCTCAAAATAAGATATCTCTTGACAACAAACTTCGATTTGGACGTTTTTTCCCTTATTTTGTAGGACTAGGATGATAAAATAGTGTAAAATTAGACCCTATCCGTACCGTGATTCGGAGAAGGGAAAGCTAGTAAAAGCACCCCCTAAAGTCCCACAAAACCAAAAATATAGCCTATAAAAAAAAACAGTATATCGTCCACTAAAAACAGGTGAAAAAATTTGTATAGCAATCCAATGTCACACAACCTATAATTTATTATGATTTTCGACAATTGAAGATGGCGGCGTCGTTATGGCGACCAAAATAGATGAAATTTTTAAAAATTATTTCTTTTATAAATAAGGTATCAACTTTAATGTAATTGTTAAAAATTCGTTTTGATAGAATAAAGTTGAAATACCTAATGCTATTTATATTAAAAATGGCGGCTGGCGCAAAATGGTGGCTAATATACATCTTCAAAGTCCTTCCAACATGGGTGTCAAATGAAAGAGCTTTCTAAGTAGAATAAAATAAAATTGATTTTACCTCCATATTTTTTAAATAGTGGCTAAGACAAGCTGGCAGCTTGCGCAAAATAGCGGTTTGTGTATATTTTTAAAGCCCCGAAATATGGGTATTAAACAAAAGAACTCTCTTGATAGAATAAAATAAAATAGATTGCACCTTTATTATTTCAAAATGGCAGCCAATACAAAATGGCGGCTGATGTTCACCTATAAAGCTACCGGAATTTAGTTTAAAAATAAAAGGGCTCTTTAAATGAGATAATTAAAGTAGGTTGCACCTACTTTAGTTAAAAATAAGGGACACTATATGATAGTGGCCATAACAAAATGATGGATGGATCGTTTTTTTATAATCCCTTTGTTATGGGTTCCAAATTAAAATGTCTGATATGTAGAATACAGCAAGTTGTGCAAAATCACTGGAGTCGTATATGGTGGACGACGAAACATTGCATAGTATCTACTTGACACCTACTTCTCATTATGTGTCGGAGTATTGTACATAAAGAATTATTAAACGGAAGGACGAAAAAAAATTTTATCTGAAAACTGTACTATTGAGAATTATTAAATTGAAAAAAATAACAATATGAAATGTTAATGTTTTTTTCTTAGGGGAGATCAGTATCTAAAAACAGAGGAATAAAAGCCAAGGATTATTAAAATTGGTTCCTAAGAATCCTAAGGATATGACTGATCATACAAACGTACACATATACGATTATACACGTAGACACATACACTTACATATAGAAAATGTTTTGAAAATCCCGAAAAATTTGCCGAATCTTTAGAAATAGATACGCAATTGGTGAAAAATTTAGCACTTATCCTTGCAATATTCAAGTCCAAAAAAGAAATTGACGTTAATGAGTTAGATATGTTCTGCTGGGAAATAAATTTACTTTATTATCGAAAGTATCCATGGCTTAAGATGAGTCCAACGCTACACAAAACTTTGCGACATGGCTCAGAAATAGCTAAGCAATTTCCACTATTGATGGCCTATTACTCTGAGGATTGTCAAGAGTCATGGCATCGATTACATCGCAATAACTGAACTATGAATTGTCGAAGAAAGGAAAAAACGTCTGCAGAATTTATTTAACAGAGCCTTGTACATGAGTGATCCGAAAATGTCTCTTATGAATATCAAAAGCAGACTTAGAAAACATCGTGCCAAAAACCTTCCAAAAGAAGCGAATTGGTTTATCAAGTAAGTAACGTTAAAAGTATGTGTCTCGTATTATATAGTAATTTCGAAAGCAGATCAACTATGTTATAGCTGTAATTGCTTGAGGCAGTAAATTTATGACAAATAAAAAATATAAATATTCTTAAATTAAAAATATGTTTTGGAAAAATTTTTTTTACGTTATTATCACCTCTTTTGAATGAGAGTTTTATAAATAGGTATAATTACCATGAGGTTCAAAATATGTCTCTTACAATCTGTTGGAAAAGAGGATTACATTAACTGATGTAGAAGTAAACGTAACGAATCGAACTAATTTTATAAACAATATCATACAAATCTTTAGATGTTCAGTGTATTTTAGCTTTTTTAAATTACGGGGTGATGTGGAATAATGAGTAAAAACTGTACGGTTTATAAGAGCATACAGCCACGACCTACTTGACTGTCATATCACTGTGTATGATGTATGTCATGACACTGATCAGACTAACCCGGTCCACGGATTATCTACCTAAAATAATATCGTAGTGTAAATGTTTAGTGTAAGACGATCTCACGGATGAAAAACTGTAATTCATATTATATGTTTCTTTTGCGTTATTAATCTGTAACCCTTACCATACCACTTTTTTTTTGCATACTAAACTACAAGGAAAACTTTAAAGTAATTTGTGTGGCATATAAGCATCATATTTTTCTAAGCTTAGAGTTTTTCCAAAATAGCTACGATTAAACATAAAACTCATCCTCTGAATACGTTGAAATTTAAGCCTTAATATAAACAGAATGAGTAATTAAATAAAACATTACCATTTCAAGAATTGTATATTTAAAGTCTAAATACAGAGCGTGTTATACACCAAAAAGATAATAATGAACTATATTTAAACTATGCTTTCCTTGTTAGTCATTGCTTGATCTTAGTCTTTACTTTAACGTGTTCTAATCATTATGGAAGAGATAGTTGAGCACACTATACAGTTACATTTAAGTTTAGCTTATTCACATTATAAGCTATAAAATATATATTAATATGTCTATCTCTTTTTGTTTGCTTATGTTGAAGACTGTACGCAGATAATTTAGCATGCTTGTGTATTTGTTACATGCTAGTTGAATTTTTTTTTAAAACTATGTATTATTGGCTCAAACTTTTAAGCAATGTTCCTACAAAAATATTTAAACTATAGAAAGAAGTGATATATTCTTTGCTTATAAATATGTGTAAGGATAAAAAATCATTTTTAGTGATAAATTATTAGATATTGTTACAAAATAATAAATAATCTTGCAGAGAGGCGGCTGATGTTAGAGGAAATAATCTGCTGATAGTAACTGCACACGAGGAATATGAAATTTCAAAAGATGTCAGGGTCAGGGAAAGGAAGGATTGTAGTGCTGATGAATGTATAGATGAGGATGACAGTCTTGACGATGGTAGTACCAAAAGTATGTTCGCTGAAAATAGTGAAAGTGATTCTTCGGATGAAAACTAATGAATGTTTTAAACAACTATTCTTTAAAATAGTTGTGTATATTTGACCTTTACAGTTGTTTACTTTAAGAAAAATATGTCAATACTGTGAAAACAAACGTTAATGCAAAAAGTGTCAAAGTTTTATCAGCTCTAGAAGCACATAGTAGAAGCTTGTATCATACTATAATTACGTTGTGATTTAATCTTTAAATGCAAAACATCGTAACCAAACAACGTACAGTTTACAACTATTAGTTTTTATTCTGCGTAACTAGTTATCGTTTTGTAAAGTTTAAAAATGAGTATATTGATTATAATTGTATGTCAAAACGTAAACTATTTAATGTAAACAGATTAACTAAACAACATTTTATGGATAAGTGTCCCATATACGTATTGATTAAGATCTTGAGCATTACACGCGAAGGGATCACGGTAAGAAATTTTCGTTCCACTTCAGAAATACAATAAAAAAGTTAAAGTTTTTGTGTTTTCTGAAGTAAACCTTTTTTTTAAATAGTGCCTTCAAGATCGCAACAAAAAACTTTTAATAATCCAGATAATTGTCGAAAAATAGTAACTTCAACAGTCATAGAAATAAAATCTAAAATGATGTCATATCATTAAACATGCATTTATCTTATCGTCATAACCTTTTATTCGTATTAGTATCATTTAAGTTTACAACAAGTAGATAATCTGCAATGTTTCATTGTCCACCATATGCAACTTCAGTAATTTTAAACATTTTGCCGTATTCCACTTATCAGACATTTTTATTCGGAATCCATAACATAGGGATTATAAAAAAACGATCCATCCATCATTTTGTGATGGCCACTATCATATAGTGTCCCCTATTTTTAACTAAAGGTACAGCCTACTTCAATCATCTCATTTGAAGAGCCTTTTTATTTTGAAACTAAATTCCGGAAGCATTATAAGTGAAAATCAGCCGCCATTATGTATTGGCTGCCATTTTGAAATAATAAAGGTGCAATCTATTTTATTTTATTATATTAAGAGAGCTCGCTCTTTTATTTAATATCCATATTTTGGGGCTTTAAAAACATACAAAAACCGCTATTTTGCACAAGCTGCCAGCTTGTTTTAGCGACCATTTTAAAAATATGGAGGAAAATCTATTTTATATTATTCCACTTAGAAAGCTCTTTTATTTGACACTTATGTTGCGGGGATTTTAAAGATATATATCGGCCGCCATTTCCCATTCACACAAAAAGGGCATTAGGTATTTCAAGTTTATTCTATTAAAGATAAATTTTAATAATTATATCTAAATTTATACTTAAAAAAAAAAAAAAAAAAAAAAATTTATTTCTTTTATTTTGGTCGCCATATTGCTGCCACCATCTTCAATTGCTCAAAATCATAATAAATTATAGATTGTGTAACCTTGGATTACTATAGGAAATTTTTATCTGTTTTTAGTTTACGATATGTTTTTTTTTTTAATAGGCTCCATTTTAGGTTTTGGGGGACTTTGACCCCCCACCTCCGAGTTACAGTACGGCTAGGGACTAATTTTCCTCTATTCAATTGTCAAAACCCTATAAAAAAAAAAAAAAAAAAACACAAAAAAAAAAAAAAAAAAAACAAAAAAAAAAAAAAAAAAAAAAAAAAAACGTCTAAATCGGAGTTTCCTTTCAAGATTCATCTGATTTTGAGACAGATTTTAGCATTCGAGTTAACACTGAGTCGTGAGGTAGCATGGCAGGAGTATGCGTACTGAAGAGTAAAGAGCAGAACGAGCATATTTCTACCATATAATGTAAAGAATCATAGATTAATATGAACGAGCTGTAGAAGGGCGTGGCGGATAATACTCCCGCCCTACACGAATCAACTTTATTACATAAGAAGATATGTGTGGACATAACATGTCATGGAATGCGTGCCCAATATTCAACAATTTAGCTGTAATTACGAAAATAATTTACAAGAATATACCATAACCTACGTAATATAATTAAAGTCGAACGAGATAAGCGAATACCGTGCTGCATTTTACAGAATATATAGCATAGTACAGTAGGTTACAGTTCACTACATAATTTTGTGTTGCGTCAGGAACACACTAAACAGCCAAAATAATGATAACGAACAAAAACATATTATTAGTACGAGCAAATAAGGTTCTTAAGCTGATGGCTAGTTTCTAACAAATACAACTAAAATTTTTACATACAAATAGTTATGAGTGAATATCTATGAAAAATTATCATTGACGTACAGCGCGTGGCTTTTATACGTGATGAAAATGTTATTCATAAACAGCATTATTTTCTCAATGAAAATCAACTTTTTATGAAATTTTTTTAACCACGCATGCAATAAATTATAATACTCAATTTAAAATTACCAATGGAAAGAAGAAAAACACCTTGAACCAAAGATAACCAAGTAGCCTTCTTTTTGCACCAAAACACGATTTCAACTTGGCTGTGGCTTAGGTGCATGCCTACACTAAGACAAAAGTGTAATGTGCTCGTCATTTAGAGAGCAGAGCTAAGCTACTATACATGCAGATTAGCTGGCGACTCACTGAGAAACACAAGGTGGGCCAGAGTGGAGCGCCAGCTGTACCACTTCACAGGCTAGTGCGCTGATCTATGAGTAAAGTACGTTTGACGCTCCTCAGTAGAGCTACTGCTTTACTGCGGTGGAAATTGTAGCATCGAAAGTGGATCGCCAGCTATCCCACTGCCTGAGCTGGAGACTGTATATCGCATTATTACTCTTTTTGTCCCTGCCAGGACAAATAGCGTTCTACTTTTCTCTCACTGAAAAAATTTTTTAGCACAGCAACATTTCAGAATCTATACTGCTGCCAGGAACAAAAGCTAATATTATAGGAATATAGTATATCCTTGCAGTTTCTGCAAGACTCTCACACGGAAGTCTATGCCTGTCTGTACTGTACTGTACACAAACTCTTCGCGCCGCGTCTTGCTAGAAAACGCAAGAGCCCGATGGAAAAAAGCCAGCGGAGCTTATGCGTTTGCTCCGTGGCTAGTAGGCACGCTTTTACTCCATTGAGGCACTTGCGTTTAAGTTATAGACTGCATGTAGATGTCGCATAACTTCGTATGCCCTTTTCTCAAAGCCACTAGTCATGGAATAAACGGACCTGTCGCAAGCGTTTGAGGCATCAACGTCATGAGCCAATCCCATAGGTTCATGAACATAGGGTTATTTCCATAGCCGCTATGGGTTTGTTCCATGATTTTTCTCTCCGTGTACTCAAAAAATAGTTTAAATTAATTCATAAAAAGTTTTTCGTAAGAAACAACTTTGACTCAGATCCTGCAAAAAAATTTTCATCAGTTTTATTGGCATTTCTGGTAATCCTTTGAGGATGGACCTAGTAAAAAAAATACTTTGATATGTTGTTAGGCCTCGTCTTGATGTTACTTCTCTTACATTGCATTAATCAAAAAAAATATTTTTCGTGTTCATACTTTACGTCATTGTTATAAAAAAAACTGCATAAAAGTCAGTTAAACCAATAACAATTGTACGGAGTAGGTCTCGTAACTTAAAAGACCATATGGACACCTTAATTTTCGTTTATAAACTAATGAGGTTGTTAAAAATAACGATTTTAAATAACAGAAGGCAAAAAGGTTAATTACGTGCAAAAATAACTGTCTAAAAATACGAAACAATTAGAAGTACTTTTAAATATCGTTGATGGAAACTGAGAGATGAGCTTCCAAAATAGCATTTTTCAGTTATTTTATTACCTAAAGCTTTAGAATAGTGCATTTATATCAATTAAAAAAAGAAAGTCTATTGATTAATCTAGGCTAATTAATCTTGAGAACCAATGACAATTTATTGACCAAAAATTATCATTATTCTATCAGAACTTCTTTATTTCAATGCCATGTCGATGATTCAGCTTAAGTATTGTTATGTAAATATATTGAAAAAAATGTTTATTCCTGAGAAATTCCAGACCCTTACAGTGTTTATAGGTGGAATACGGGTGCTAAGTAAAATCTAATATTGATCCTCAAATCAAGATCTTTGATTTTAAAAGATATCAACACAAACTATTTCCTTACTCAATTATTTTTAAAAGCAATGACTTAGATTATTCATGATGAATAGATGAAAAATACTACGTAAAAAAAGACTGTGCCTGTCATGCATAATACGATGCACACAGATACTTTCGATTACTATACTATAGTAATATAGTATAAAGACTTTGGGTTTTTAATATTAGTTAACTGTGCATTCATGAGCTAGGCGTTTGCTCTGTGGCTAGCAGGCACGCTTTTACTCCATTGAGGCACTTGCATTTAAGCTATAGACTGCATGTAGATGTCGCACAACTACGTATGCTCTTTTCTTAAAGCAACTAGTCATGGAATAAACGCACTTATCGCAACCGTTTAAGGCATCAACGTCATCAGCCAATCCTATAGGTTCATGAAGATAGGGTTATTACCATATCCGCTATGGGTTTGTTCCATGATTTTTCTCTCCGTCTACCCATGAAACAGTTGAAACTGTTAGCGATTTCACAATCTGAGCTGCCTAGATATTAGCTTTTCTTTAAGGTCGTTCAGTACTACCATATAGTCCTTGTTCAAAATATTGTAAATGGTTAATAAATAATATTTTATAACAAAGAAGTTAATTCCATACTAACAGGGATATTGCATATGTCAAAAAAATATTTTTTTTTTTCGTGAATTGGCGGTTGAGACATTGATAACTATAAAAACAATTTTAATACAATTCTTTTGACTTTTTCGCCATTTACTTATAATTTCAAAGGTGTTTTACTTACTCGAAAGATTTCACACAGGACTACTAAAGGGAATTTTTAAAAACATTGTACGTGCAAACAATCATGTGCATTATTTGATAAACATAAAAACTCGTTTTTTGAAACAGATATGCGTATTTACAAAGAAAAATTTCCTTTAGAATCTTAGTAACATTTTCAGGACAATAAAAAATCATACAAACGTAAAAATATAAATGTAGATATAAAATTAGATGCTCGACTATAATTACACTACTTACAAAAGCCCATGATAATTTAATTGAAGAAGCAAGTTATAAGGAGATAATTCTACAAATTACGTACATTATTTACATAAGAACGTGAAAATTCACAAGATTTTGCGTCATGTTCGTACGAACAACAGAACTCAACTTTTTACGAGCTCAATATTTTCAATAATTTCTTTCGGTAACTTCAAGTGAAATCATTTGAGAAAAAAAACGAGTTTTAAAAAGCTAAACTAAATAAAAAAAACAAGGTTTATAGATTTCCATCGAGTTTGCTTTTAAAGTTAATAAGATTTCAACATACAATTTGTTAAATTGATAAATAACATCTTCCAATGCATAAAATACCTCTTCTTTGTATAAAATTAACTTTGTTATATACTGACAACAATACACTTTTTTTTTAGTGATTCCAAAATAGGGTTCATACTGCAATAGTTAACACTTTAAGATAGCTTTCTAAGGTCTACATATTATTTACAATAATACCCTATACGTTTTATTGACCAGATAGTGAGTTTCAGTATTAACCCAATAACCCTTAACACCTCGCGTACCAATCTTAAAAGCTAATCAGTGAGCTATCAAAACTTTTCAGTTTATGAATCATACCAAATAAAATAGTAAATTTTTGTCCACAGTATAATCGACTAACTACTACAATAGCTATATAATCAGCTCATGAATATACTTACATCCACGGTTGGTATTACCAGATCGTCCTCGAATTCTTAATAAACTGTTATTTTGTGATTGACGCTTATCTTCCCAATCATTGTTATTATCATTCAAACTACTCTGTTCAGAAGTTTGTTTTGGTCCTGATTGCCTGGCCTTTTTCTTTTTCACTTCCCACTCAGGACTCACACCTTCTAGAAGATCATTAACAGCTCTATTAAGATCTCCATCACAGTCGTGTAACGCCATAATAACTTCATCTTCAGATCGTTGAGTCAAGTCCATAACTTGCTTTATACTATCTTGCCAAACAATTTCTTTGTTATTTATTCGATTATCAATGTTGTGTGTATGTCGCAGTTGGTCAGATTTGTTCTGAAAATAAATATTTCGATTGAAAATTGATTCATGAAAAGTTTTTCGTAAGAAACAACTTTGACACAGATCCTACAAAAAAATTTTTATCAGTTTTATTGGCATTTCTGGTAATCCTTTGAGGATGGACCTAGTAAAAAAATACTTTGATATATTGTTAGGCCTCGTCTTGATGTTACTTCTCTTACATTGCATTAATCAAAAAAAATATTTTTCGTGTTCATACTTTACGTCATTATTAAAAAAAAACTGCATAAAAGTCAGTTAAACCAATAACAATTGTACGGAGTAGGTCTCGTAACTTAAAAGACCTTATGGACACCCTAATTTTCGTTTATAAACTAATAAGGTTGTTAAAAATAACGATTTCAAATAACAGAAGGCAAAAAGGTTAATTACGTGCAAAAATAACTGTCTAAAAATATGAAACAATTAGAAGTACATTTAAATATCGTTGATGGAAACTGAGAGATGAGTTTCCGAAATAGCATTTTTCAGTTATTTTATTACCTAACGCTTTAGAATAGTACATTTATATTAATCAAAAAAAAAAAGTCTATTGATGAATCTAGGCTAATTAATCTTGAGAACGGATGACAATCTATTGACAAAAAATTATCATTATTCCATCAGAACTTTTTTATTTCAATGTCATGTCGATGATTCAGCTTAAGTATTTTTATGTAAATATATTGAAAAAAATGTTTATTCCTGAGAAATTTCAGACCCTTACAGTGTTTATAGGTGGAATACGGGTGCTAAGTAAAATCTATTATTGATCCTTAAATCAAGATCTTTGATTTCAAAAGATATTAACACTAACTATTTCCTTACTCAATTATTTTTAAAAGCAATGACTTAGATTATTCATGATGAATAGATGAAAAATACTACGTAAAAAAAGTCTGTGCCTGTCATGCATAATGCGATGCACACAGATCCTTTCGATTACTATACTATAGTAATATAGTATAAGGACTTTGGGTCTTAAGTATTAGTTAACTGTGCATTCATTAGCTATATTGGGGATCTGTCCAATTACATTCAATAAAAAATGATGCCATAAGACTCGTCCAAGCAAAACACACTCCTAATAACCATTGTTCTATTAGCACAGTGTATATCAAGGAGACTCTTACGCACATCCGTATCTATGCAGGGCGCTTACCACAATAGCATAGTCAGCAGACCAAAAGTAATGGTTGTGACGCTGCAGAATTACGTTTGTAGTGGTGATTGTTTGGCACCAACCTACTTAACAACAAATAGGGGTAGCGCAGTGATTTTGGTGGTAGGAATTTTTGTGGTAACTCGGTAACCGAAAAATTGACCAAAAATGCCTCTTTTGGCATATTTATGCTGATAACTTTAGATAGAAGGCTCCTAGACAAAAATTGTACTTAACGATTTTTGTTTATTGGTTAATATACTATAGAAAAGAGTAAATTAGTTTTAAAATTTTTATTTCTATATTAAAAAATACTGAAAAACTGTACAAAAATGTACCTGTAATTAAATCCAGTGATAATATATATAGAAAAGCAGGTTTTTGCAATGAAAATTTAGAGATTTGTCATTCATTATACTCTACTAACCTTTATAATTTGGTCAAGATCGGTAAAGTAGTTTTAGCATACTTCAATTTGCAATTGGCAACTTCATAAATTTTCCAAATATTTTGCACTAATTATATATATACTTTTTTTTACTCGCCTTTGTTGCAAAATAGCATAACTGAATGGTTTTTTTAGAAGCATTAAGGTGCTTTGCCCTCGAGAGGTACGCCATCTGGCGAAATTTTCATAAACGTTGCTCACTGATAGAGCCAAATGAGTAAGTGTGTGTGTCAAAAGCACATTTACCCTTCATTTTTCGTCGTTTTTCGTTTTGTAACTTAAATTAGTTGTAAAAGTAAGCGTACGATTTTTTTCTACAACTGATAAAAAAATATTCTTAAACTTTCAACAATAAATTGCAAGTTTTTATTTCATGACAAATAAATTTTCCTTTGAATAATCTCCAAAACAGAGCGGCAACTTAAGAGCTGTTCCGTAAGACTCCGGTTGTTAGACAAGGACAGTCATACGATTTTAACAAACTTTGAAGTTGTGTTTTGCAAAAACTAAACGTACGATTTGTTTCAAATTCACAAGAAACATGTATAAATGTATAATCTACCTACAAAAAAATTTTTAAGCAAAAATATAAAAATTGATTCCCAGGGCAAAGCACCTTAACTTGATTTGGTAAGCCAATAGAAAGCATCATAACGAGGAGTTTCAACTTATAGAAGCTCAATTAGCTTCGTTGAAACCAAGGTTATTGACTTTTAAAGTATGGCACACATTGCGATAAATGCGTCCATGTTATTATCCGCAATAAGTACATACATATTTGATGAGTTTTGTTGTGATAGCTGCAAAATATTGAAACAAAATAAAAAAGATGTCTCCGGTACACGTGAATTAGGCGTTGGGGTAAAAGTAGGTATGACGAGAGCACCTGAGGCCAAAATCATTTTACGTACTTTAAGTCCATAATGGCGGAAAAAATGACTTACCAATGATTGAAATTTAAATAACATTGCATTAAAGTGCAAGTTCCTAGAAAGGGAAACACTAAGTTTGAAATCATAATTTTAAGTAGAACAGTTTCCAGACGTCATTTTGTAAAGAACACTCGTGCGACAACAAAGGATGAGTTTACAGCAGGCAAGTTAACGGAAGCGATACACTGAAAGATGCTCTGTACGTGCTGAATCTCCGTACCGACATTATCTTGGTTGCCAAAATTGTCGATCACGATTACAGCATAGTGCTCGTTGTCGCTTATTTATGTAGTTTAGAAGCATCTCGCACGTTTGGTTTTGTATTTGTTTATATGTTTAGAAATACATTGAAACATTAACTGCTTTTGGTGTTACTTGACTTGAAATTTCAAAAGGTTTAATTCATTATGTTTTTTATAAAGTTTTTAGATTTATAATCTAAGATACGAAAAATTTACTGGGAGATTCATTGTTCCACTTATAATAACCTATGATGAATTACGCAAGTTAACCTTCGATTTATTAAAAAAAATAACAGCTAGGCCATTAAGATTTCGTTTTCTGCATTATCAAGTAGCGCAGGAGCGCTACGAGGCAAGTTTAAGAAGCAGACAAAAGCTTCGGCAACCACGTAACGATTTACTCAAAAATCGGTACACTAATTTTCAAATCACGAAAAAAGATTACTTTTAACAGTACACCTCACGTATTTTAATTTAATTTTACTGTTTCTATTCTAAATCACTCATTTGTCAAAAGAAGCAGATAACAAAATCGTGGTAACGGAATCAAGATTTTTCCAGCGTCAGTTCCAATAAGACACAAAAAGTGATTTTACCGTTAAGTTAGCTGCGAGTCCAACAATTTTTCTACAGTACACAATTTCATAGGCGTGCTATTTGAAAAAAAAAATGCTGCAAACAGTGTGTAATGTTGGCTGCTATGATTTGCTGTGTTTACTCATATATACCCTTCAGAACACGTAGCAAAATTGTCTACTGCAATGATTGTATGATAAGTTTTTTTAAAGGCTATTAAAGAATTTGAAGATTTTGAATAATATTTATAAATTCGTATGCAAAAGAAAAAAAATCTTGTGTCAGTGAAAAAAGAATTTGTTGAAGTCGAAGTAGTCAAACTTCAGTTCGTGGATGAAATCTAGAATGTTCGGAATTCGCTTTTATGATCTAGTCTAGAAAAATTTCTATAGGACTAATTTATAACAAACTAGTGTAAAACCAGGAACTTCAGTTGAAAATTTCACAATGGACACTTTGGAATACATTTTCCTTAGAAACAGCATAGAAATTTTATCAAGGTAGCATGACAATGAAGTATGATAATTTTTTAGATTTAAAAGTTGAAAAGTAATACGCTGCGTTTGTAACATTTACTTTTGATTCACCTGTTGAATGAGTGAAGAAACTATTTAGTTTCGTGAATGAATTAATACAATGGCTGCAGAAATTCAAAGCTGCATTGAAGAGCTCAACAGATAGATATAGTTAATGTCCTAGCTCATACTCTTCCATGCTATTAAATTATTTACAGAACTAGCAGTAATCTGTTAATTGATATTTGTACCGTATTTATGCATGGTTAATAATGATGCAATTCCATTTTGCTGAATATTACGTGCAGGATCCCCACAAGCTGCCGTGTGAGGGTACAGTCCTTACTGCAGAATAGAGCTGCAGGATAGACTGTCCACAGATATTAAAATAATATATTTTCTTTAGCATCATTCAATGCTAATATATTACATGAAAAAAAAGGCTATATGTAATTTAAAATTATTGGATTCAGTTAGTGATACAACACCTAATAGTTTTAAAAGTTTAGGGAATACTAAGCCTTGTAATAGCCAACTGTACATGTACGATGATGTCAATGCAATTAAAAAAAAAAAATTAAAGTTCAATACAATTTTACTTACAGATCACTTAGTCATTCAATCCTGACGAAAATTTTGAATAAAATTCCAATATCAGAAAGTTATAAATATTTAGATCAGATTACAAAGTCACAAGAGTTACCTCAGTACAAAATTTTTTTCTTGCGTAAAAATGGTAGATAAAATCATAGGTATAACAAACCAGTGACAGCAGAGTGTGGTGCAATTATAGTTTTTCAAACTGAAATTTTTGACGACTTTGATTTATGTGTTAATCCCAAAAACATTCCAGATGATATGACAACTCAAACTTGTATAAATAAATTATTTCAATAAGTAGAACCAATGGTGTTTCCTTTGTTATTTACATCTGCCGATTTAAGTTGGAGTACAAATTATTTAGAAAATCCGAAAGAAAAGATTCAAACCATTTCAATTTTCCAATATTACATATACACATTATCTGTTGGACCAAAAAATTTAAAATTCGAACCTATATTTAAAGGACGACAGTTGACAAAACACTACTTTTTACATGCGTACATTATGTTGGAATATAATCGTATGAACTATTTAAGGAATAATCGAAAAATTTACGGATTAAATGTTATCGAGGTTTATTGGATCATGTGTTAAATAGTGCATCAAACATTACACAAAATTTTGAAACAAAAAAAAAGGTTGGAAACCTTTTTATTTTACCATCAACGTATATAAGTGGACTTTTTTTTGTTTATTTATAGATTATTTCCAACATGTTTAACATTATAATACTTACTCCTATGCTTTCGAATTACATCCGGAACTTCTCTCTACAGTTTTCAAATATCATATTCAAGTCTAAAAATACAGCATATAATTTATTTTTTTCTCTTATTAGTTCATTTTTAATTTAACTATTTAGTTCAAAAACATGATCATTTATTCTCGTTTTTTCTCCGAAGCCAGTCTGACTTGTCTTTAATATTTTACATTTCTCTCCCCATTTGTTGACACTATCAGTGATTATAATTGCTAATATTTTGTATCCTACATTTAATAACGCAATTCTTTTGTAGTTTTTAACTTCCTTTTTCTTCTTTTTTTTGTTAATTTAATTTACCTTTTCCATTTACTACCCTTTTATAGTTTGTGCTTCTGTCCGTATTACATTAAGTATGTTTGTTTATTTAATCATCTAAATCATTGGCAGATTTTTGAAACGTTTTCGACCCAATCCTGTTGTCTTCTGCGGCTTTTACGTTTTTTGTTTTTCTCAAGTCTAACTGTAATTCAATGATCCATATATCCTTGTTAAAATCCTTCCAGATTTTGCTGATGATACTTATTTTTTTTTTTCTGTGGTGTAATATGCTTCATTATTTTCTCCTAACAAATTATTAAAATTATTCTTTTATGCCTCCTTTCTTATTTCCATTCCACTTTTTTTGTTGCATTTAAGTTTCTACTCCCTTTCGAAAATTTATTTAAATTTTTGCTTTCGCTTCTTAGCTCAGTATTTCACCGGCTTTTTGAATTTTTTATCTTTTATAATTTTGTTTGTCCTTTTTTTTAGTCTTTATTTCAATTTTTGTACATTTTTTTATTTTTCAACTATTGTTTGAGTTTACCTGCAATTTGCCCTAATATTTATTCTACATTTTTACAGCACTTGAGATCTTGAGTCTGCCAAATATATCACTTTTTAAATTAGTCTTGGAAGGAAATTAATTAATTTTATTTTACATTTTAACATTACTTTAGGATTAGATTTTTCCAGGTATCCTTCTCTCTCTTCTTCTGAGATGACCCGCAGACGTTGCTCTCGGCTGTTGAAGAATTACTGTCAGCTTTTCAGGTGACCATGCTGAAACTTTCCTGTTATGGTAACCTCACAGTATTTCTGCTGTAGTCGAGAGCACTGCCCGCAGATGGCATGACATCTGTTGCCGATCCTGATGATGAATTATATTTATGACACGATCGCTTTCACCAGGGGTGCAAATACAAGTGCGTAAATTTTTTTCACTAATTTTGTCCAGATTTTCGTGAACTTTAGACACGCAGAAGATATAATCTAGTTTCTGAACTTAAGCGGTGTACTAAAATCAATCAAAAAACTTATTTTTAAATTACGCACTCGCACCTCTGATGACCCTGCACTCCTCCTTAACAACAAGTAGTTTATTTTGATAACGAAATTATCATTAAGAACAAAAGAGCCTTTAACAAGAGATGACTCTGCACTGTTATTGCACTGTTAATACTGCGTACGGAAAAGTAGATCAATTTTCAAAGAAGTTAAAGAAGCTGAGTTGAAAAGCATTTAAAATCAGAGTAAAGTATGGAAACATTTTGAAATAGTTAAGAGTAAAAATCGTAGTGAGTAGAAAGATATTGCATTAGAAGAGTAAAAATAATATTATATGCTAATTATAAAAATTGTAACGAAAGAAAAGTAGAACAGAGAAGCCACATATTAGAAGAGGAAGTAAAATTACAGGAGCTCTGCAGTTTAGAAATATATCAGACTGTAGGAACCCTGAAGAAGAGGCAAGATGAAAATACAGATTAAATTCCGGATGAGATTTGTGAATCCTGTGGAGATAAACTAATTAACTGACTAGTTGCTGTGCTACACAATATTTTGAGAGGGGAAAGGTTTCCAGAGGATTGGAAAGAAGCTGACAGAGTTCCACTTTTCAAGAAGAGAGATCTCGACATTACAAGAAACTACATAAGAGTTTCTCTACTACCAACAGGATATAGGGTTTATTAAAAAATTGTATGGAAAATATTAGTAACAGAATTCGCAGAAAAAGGCATATTGTCTGATGGTTAAGCAGGGTTCAAAAAAAAAAGGTCTACTATGGATTATGTGTACATCTTAAATTACGTTGCTAAAACAGCCAAAGCGAAAAAAAGCAGATTACGCATCTTTCGTTGAACTAAAATCAGTTTTTGACAGAGTAGAAGCTCTAAATAATAATGAAAAATAAAGATTTTATTTATTCATATCTAATAGCAAGAATCGAAGAAATATATAAAGGAACATTCGTAACAGGTAAGATAAATGTGTATTCTTAACTAATTATGGATCATATAAGGGGTTAATCGAGGCTGAATTTCAAGTTCTCATTCTCTGAGTTCCAATGCAGAGAGAGAATACCAAACAAGGAGAGAGCAAGGTGTCAAGGGAGATATCTGCAAAACGGTAACAAGCAAGGCACTATACGAGGTCTGTTTAAAAAATAAGATGAATTTTCATTTTCCTCAAAAAAAATTTATGTATTCAACCATTTCTATTTTGTCCCGCACTTTTTGGTATGCCCCTGAGCTCTTTTAGCAATTCGGTTTGTATCCCCTCAATCGACGCAAAACGCCGTCCTTTCATGGGTCTCTTCAATCTTGGGAACAGGAAAAAGTCGCAGGAGGAATCTGATGAATACGGTGGCTAAGGTATGATTACGGTGGTGTTTTTGGCCAAAAAATTACGGTTTTTTCGGTCAAAATTCAGAAATATTGGAATGAACTTCGCTGCCACACGCTTCATGCCTAAAATTTCCAAAAAAATTGCATGGCATGAGCCAACCGGTATGCCGACATCCTCAGCAACTTCTCTAATACTGATTCGACGATTCTCCATAACGATTTTCTTTACTTTCTCAACATTTTCATCGGTTGTTGATGTGATGGGGCGTCCAGGGCGAGCGTCGTCATTCACATCTTATGATAGTATGGTCGAAATTGCCCCACCCTGGATATATTTTTTTAAGATGTTTGAAAAGACATATGATAAGATCACTTCAGCTGAATTTTCAGCTTTCTAGGGTGCTGCTATCGTGAAAAAATTGTTATTTTAAATAAAAAAATCTCTTTGCCTCTCTGGTAGCTATCAAAAATTTATAAATATTTCTAAACTTAAGTTTTCGCTAAGATTGAGACAACGATTTTTTGTGTAATTTTATCCGTTCTATCAAATATTAGTACTACTTTTAGCATTTTTAGACTGAAACATTCTCAAAATAAAAAAGCCTTTTTTTCTTGCAATTTTTCGAGGTTTTTGGTACATATTCCCAAAATTGTATAGTTAATTGCTGATTCATCAAACATTATCTCAGGACCATTGTATAAGAATCAAATGTTTTTACATTGGAGATTCATTTCTTTACAAATTAATACAGTAAAATATTCGCATTCCAATATCAATCCAAAAGATTATCAATACGTACGCAGTTTGTCTAAGTACTACACTGGGTGAATAAAAAATGTTCTAGGAAAACTATACCACAATATTGAGCTTGCCATGATGAACAACAATTTCTTTTTTAAATTTTGATCCGATCCGTGGTTTTCGAGATATTAATAATTCAAAATCAAACAATTTCGGCATCACAGAACAGGCTACGAAATTTTTTTTTAGTATTTTTTGTAGTGATCATACAGATTTTCAGTTGACAATATCTTAAAAACTAAGCATCGAATTTTTGGTGAAATACATTTATGTTCGTTTTGACAAGCTCAATTGCGTAGTATAGTTTTCCTGAAACATTTTCGTAACACCCAGTATATATTGTCGTGTGTAACTATGTGTGTATTGTGTGTGTTTTCCACAGATTTAGAGTGTAATGCAAACACAGACATACACACGCACATACAGACACTCATATATACATACGTATGCACACATATATGCACACACAGATTTAAACTAAAAAAGTCCTACAAATGCTGCCCAAAAATTTGAAAAATTTAAGATTTATCTACAGACGGAAACGGAAACATATCTACATCCTGTAGTTTAATCTGTTATCTGTACTGCAAACTATAAAATTTTCTTCACGAACGCAAATCGAAGATGTCTGACTTTAATTTATGAGCAAATGTATTTAAAATTGCTTGTTAGTTTTAAGAACGGACATCAAGGGTTAGACTTATGTACATGGAATACTTAGATCAAGGCCATCTGGTGCTGACAGCGCTATGAAATGATAATAAGATGATTAAGGCAGCAATGTCAATGCTATATAATGATAATAATAACAATAATACAGAAGATGTACTTTTACAATTATAAAACTTTCCAAAAAATTGAAAGGTTGATTTGTTGATTACAGGATTTAGAATGGATACATTGACTTATACAGACATTTATGATGTAGTTCTGAAACACGTTAACAAACTTAATCGTCACAAACTACTACATTTAACTAAATAGCACCATCTACGTCTTCGTGGTCTATGACCGACGCCGCTCATAACAAAGTTGATTTTTATGACCCAGCCGTCGAACACAGGCTACCGGAGCATACATAGCACACTATTATCTTGGGAGCGCTGGAAACAGCGATGCCAAAAGGCACACGATTCTCCGAAGTACTCTAAGGCTAAAGCAGGAAGTCTTGGCTGGGCGCAGGGGTTCTTTCAAATTAAAGATACATTTTTTTTAATAATCCTTAAAAAGTAATAGTTATGCACATGTGCCGTCGGATTTACTGCACATGCGCGCTAAACAGCATAATAAAAGTTGGCTATTTTGTAAGATATTTTTTGTACTCTCATAGAATCCCCGGTCTGTCTTTATGCTAGGCACTTGATTGCTTGAGGCATTTAATACGATCCCTATTCACATCTAGTGGCCATAGACAATGGCTGCTTTTATATTTGTTTTCTGAAGGCGTGCCATCGATGTTTTAGAACACAAGCATGACCATGAGGTAAGTTTCGAATACTATTCACGTCAATGACTGCTCGTTACGTACACTTTACGTAATAAGTCGTCTGCTCGTGTGTTGAAAACTTGCCTTGTGCTCTTAAACATGGACCGTATGTCTGTTTTGAGCAAGGATGTAAAAGCTGCCTATATGCTCCTAGAGTCATCAGTCATATCGTAGACATATAAAGTAAAGACCAAGCATCTGTATGGCAAGTGTGAAGCTCAAGAGAAATCATCTAAATGAGTTATGTAGGCTATCTGTTTCTCTAAAACCTTTGCTCCGATCGGTTCTTTATCAGGGCTGGAATGAGGGCTGTTATACTTACTATGCAGACACAAGAGAGATGGATATCATACGTAACTCATTTAGCGGAATTCTCTCGAGCTGCATTGTTATAGCATTGTATGCTCGCTGTATACTTTATACGTATACGGTCATCATACATTAGACAATTTACGCTGATTAGGGCCATCACAATGTTAGCTTGGAGAAAATGCTTCAGGCTTCTGCACGAATACAGGAGAGATGAACGATTTTTTTCAATTTCTCGAAAATCGAACGGTTTTGCGCAAAAATCATAGTAGTATTCGTTACAAATGTGCATCTCTCCAGGGCGGTTTCTGGGTCCAAGGGCGCTTGCGAAGCAACGCCCAAGGGACTGTTGGGACCCCCCCTTGTCGGATACACAGAGTGGCGAACGCTGTTTTTCTTACCGAGGGTGTACCAGGGTTGCAAAAGTGCCCGAGGTAGGAAAAACATTTTGTTCTATTCTTTTTTAGATGGATAGTCTGCAAGCAATATTACAGTGATACAAATATACAGTACTTCACAAACAGCTTCTTTTATAAAATTCGATCTGTTCCATACTCTTCAGTATACTTCAGGGCTTTCATTCGTAGAGGGGAAACCACCTTCTTTAAAGGTGTAACTTTTAGTCATTTTCACGCTTGAAGCTGAATGAATGAGCAGTCTGGCCCGAGCGCTCGTATCGTACGGACGTGTTGCTCTCCTTGACCTACTGCGCATGCGTGCATTCACGTACAGCTACAACAGTGCTTGCTCACCTACCGGCCCTTTTCAGGGCTAAGTCTTATTATTTGTGTCCGCTCTGAAATC
>JAPYYV010008889.1:0-12295 GCA_030522625.1 Copidosoma aretas | reverse complement strand
CTACAAAATAAGCACAAAAAAATTTTTTTTTAATGCCTCAATTTTTGGACAGAGGGGGGGTCAAATCTTAAAAAGAATGCCCCATATATATATATATATGATACTCTGGATGCCTAATTTGATTACTCTATTATAAAGGTTAGTAAATAAATATTTCCATTTTTACCACGCTTAAAATTTGTTAACGAAAGTGAGTTTTTAATCTCTACACAAAACCTTTTTCGAACTGACTGGAACTCCTGATCTGGTGCGTACAAGCTTTGTACCGTGTCGACTTAATCAAGAGCTACCTCTGTAAACTTACTACTTATGACTCTCTTCTATATTGCGTTTAGTAACGTACTTTACATTATAATATTCATTAATTTTGAAAAAAATGTGTTTAAACGTATTTAATATAAATTAATAATACTATCCAATAATTAATTTATTATATTGTTCAAAACATTTAAAAAATCGATATCAGTGGCAGCTTTTATAAATATTATCTACTATTTCTCTAGAAATATAACTGACATTTTATTAATTTGAAAATTTTTAATGAAGAACTGATTCTTTACTTAATTTTTAGGTATTATTAAAAAATTGTCAAAAACAATTTTTATAATTTAAATTATTTTTTATAATCTCTTTATATGTACTATTTTAATCTAATTCATTCTCTTAACAACATTGCGTCTTGGACTTGGAATTTTTTATTCGTGGATATGTGATTTTTGAATGACGTTACATTTATCAACATGTAATTCTTATCTACATTAAAATAATTGTGTTTGTGGGTATTACTGCTGTAAGAACGTATGTCCAAGCACCATCATACAAATTTATAGCTTTATGTTAAGCAAACACTACCAGCTGTCAAGCACATAACGTATAATTGGTAGATTTGTTTTTTGTTCGAATAAATGAATAATGTCTCAAAATAATAAAAAGTAAACTGTAAGTTATCTATATAATTACATCATTACAAGAACTGAATAAAATATAATTTTTTCGTAAATACATGCAGCATAATTTTGAAATATTTCAAGTACGTGCCTTACGCCTGAGCAAAGAAAATATCATATTATGCAACTACCTTGCTAATACTACGACTTGATCGATATTCTACAGAATATATATAAATTTTACCAGGGTCACCTATATTTCGCGAGGTATAACCTGAAAACTAGGGATGTTTACTATAATACAGTAACTGTCTTGTCGTCTTATTTATGGATTACGGTTACCAACAAAAATTTTTCTAGGTGGCTCCATCATAGGTTGTTTATAATTTGCAGACTTTGATAGCAAATATCTTCGAATTTTTTGAGGATAAGAGAAGTAAATAATGATACCGTGGCAATCAGCGAATTTTGACTTTCAAATCAAACTACGTACGACATCTAGACTCTTACCACTCAAGCACCCTTAAAGTATCTTTTCACAAAAGGTAGAAATAAATAACGCCCTTTAAACTTTTACAGTCCATTTCAGTACTCGCGTAAGAGCTGATATCATCGCCGAACAGATCACGGCGAGATCAGCCACATCGACGCATCTATGGGCGAAATTAGTTACATCTACATATATTGTTTGCCTAAGAAGTATAACTTGATACATTGGTTCCCAAGTTCTTCTAAACATTTTTTCATACATCAATTTGACTTTTTTATGTACTCACTACAATCACACGATTTTACAATTACGTAGGAAATACTTACAACAACTATGCTCTTTCGGTTACTTAATCACTAAGAACAATCAATATTTTTCACTTTACATATTTATTTTTCCTTCGGTTATTAGGTTAAAGTATTTTGGGTTAATTGGTTAAAAGAGTTAGAGACTGATGTTTTTGCTATTCATCGAATTTAATTTGAAATATCGGATTAATTATGTATTAATAAATATTGTAATTGTCCGAGTTAATTTATGGATTTGGTTTAGGTGAGTGAGTTTTGATTTATTTCAATTTAATATTAAGCTAAGGTATACGTGTTCCGTATCTTTTCTCTGTTATTTTAGCAGTATTATTGTTTGTAACATCATCTATTGTCTGCTATAGTAGAACAAAGTTGATTATTTTTAGACGTAATAGTAGAACATTGTATTCAAACACATATTTTCTGTTAGGAAAATATGGAGCTAAATTACCATAAAATCTAATTGGTTCTCTTTGTTGTATGAAGTATGTACTATCCAGCAAACCTTGTCTGTTCACATCACGATGAAAAGTATTATACACCTATATAATAAATATAATACAAGAAAAACAGCGTTAACCATATTTTTTATGAAAATGACATTGTTTGTGATAGAGACGTCATAGCCTAGTATGTTTTTGTTTAAGCTTGTTGGATTACAACGTAATCATAGTTTTTTCCCACCATTTGCATGAGTTAGCTGATCTGTCCGATTCTGGTGTTAAGGTATGATTATATGTACGTTATTCAAAAACACAATAGACTACTCTGCTTACATTCTGAATTACCGGATTAATTATTCATTAATAATCAGTGTAAGCGAAAAATTCTGTTCACGTATTTGGTCTTAGGTGCTTGGGTCACATTTTATTTGGATTCCTTATTAGCTTTATTGTACGGGTCTTTTAGTATATATCTCATCAGCGGTATGCCTGACGTTAACGTTCTTTATTTTCTACCTCAGAAGAGCAAATTTAGCCATTATAAGCGTGTTATTAGAACGTTGTATTAAAGCAAATGATTTTTTTCCACAAATGTAGAGCTCACTTGCACTAAAATCTGATTTTTTTTTCCACGCAGTCAAAAGCATCCAGGCAACGTTGTCTATTTACATCATAATTAAAGGGATATCACACTTTTGCAGTAAGTATAATACACAATAATAGATATGTATTGCTAATAATATTTTATATTAAGAAAACATGGTATCCAATTGGGAGATCTTCTCTTACCGCTGTTCAGATATAGTTTGCTAGGTTCCAGCACATTTATGGATTAGCAAAGACCTGCTTCCTTGCACCATATGCACGAATTAGTTGCTTCACCCTATTCCTCTAATAGATTGTTATTATCGCTTGTACTTCATTCTAAAATGAGATAAAATATTCTGTTCATACTATTAATAAGTAAATAAATCATCTATCTATAAAAATTGTAAGAGTGCGATTTTATTTGGTTATTTGGTTGTCGGTACTTAAGTTGTAATACACTTTTTTTTGTATTGAGCTAAAACGTACAGGTCTCCCATAAGCTGTTTCATATCTCTTGTCACTGACGGTCACATTCTATTGTTCTGCGTCTGTCCATTTACCAAATCAGTGGTGCGGGAAAAATAAAAATGCTAAAGGGCTGTAAAGGAGCGGCTTTGACTGCAATCGGTTATTTTACGGCAATGTTCGCCGATGTTAGCGGATGACTTTGGCCATCTTTAGGGGATCTATAAAAATGAGTATCGGGTAAAAGTTTCTAAGTTTTTGAGAGGGACGTCGACAAAACCTGAAAAATTTATAAGTTTTTGAGGAGGATTAAGGAGAAAATGAGAAGAAGTTTAGTAGGGTAGAAGGGGGCCACGGAAAAATTTACAAAATTATTTTCACGGGAAATCACGGAGAAAATCATCTTATTTTTCAGGGATTGGATAGGGGGTGATATGTGCTGGGGACGGGGTAAGATTATACAAACAAATGACGATCATAGCAAACACCGAAAAGTATAACGGTTTCACCTCTGAGTTTAGGGGGGTCGGGGGCTAAGACGATGGCATTAGGCGAAGTTGGGAGGAGGGGGGGTGGCCAAAAAATATTTCATCATCATTACTATATTCATACGAAATTATTTTATAATATTAATTGACGGTTTTAAGGTATAACAACTCAATTTGTTGCTCTGTAAAAAGAGAAATAATGTTTTCAATACTATATTACAATTCTATGTATAATATTTGCAATCTTACCTGTTATAAGAAAAACGAGAATTAGAGTTAACGTATTCGTTCTGTCACACTTATGCTTTTTACACTATCATTATAATATTTTTTTAAATCTTAATGACAATTCTGAAAATTTAACACACACGTTGCCATATGTAATGTCTCTCTCTTTATCTGTCTCTTTCTATCAATATTACTAAATTGTTCTTTGATGTTACCTGATTAAGACTAGACTTTTACTATACATAAAGCGCGGCAGATTAAAATCAAGGAAATATATCTTCCTTACACTTCCCTTTATTAGCGTAAAACTTCTCAATGTTTTCAGTCTAATATAACTTGGTCTAATCAACATATTCTTCATTCGTTGTGTCCTCTTCTATAGTAATTACTCCGGGAATTATTTTGGTTACATAAATAAAATTGATTTAGTTTTTTTGTTTCCTGTACTAATTTTGAACATAAAGGTTGAAATTAAATCTATTATCCCGAATGTGCCAATGTATAATTTATCTAATTTTTTTCTGTCTAGTTGTTTGCCATTTACCATGTTTACTTTATCTTAAACGCTGAATTGATATTATTTTCTGTTTGAATTAAATAATTGCTTATTGTCATAGTGAGATTTATTAGTATTTTTGTATGCCAGTCATCTATCTTTGATGTAATGTTATCATCCTTATTAATTTTTTTCACAACACTTCTGGTAAAGTAGTAAAATTAAAGTCATTTAGTAGGGATTTCAGTGAGAATCCTGTGACCATGTGTTCTTTTTTATAATATTTATGTACAACCTCTCTGGCAACTGTTGTCAAGGCTTTTTTCTTGTCTAGATCATTTATTGCACACCTCATTTTGTTGACTAATGTTCGATTCAGTCTTATGTTTAAACTGTTCAAAAAATTGTACTTACTGATGTTAAAATTAGTCTTATTTCATGTTTTGGTAGAAACTCTTTGAATTCTATAGAATTATTGTCCGGATACTGATCTGTGAGGATTATTCCGATCTCGTCCGTTTTCAATACTCCTTTGACAAATTTTTCAAAATCACATGTGCCTTGTGTTTTTAAAGTGACAGTAATTAATATACCTCGTAAAGCGGTCCACTTATAGATAGAGATATTTTTTTGTAGATCTAGATCCACCAAACCCTCTGATGCTGTCAATAGACATAATCTCGAAAGATTTTGATGCTAATCTTAGTGTGATCATAATCCATATTTCCCTAAACCTCTAGAATTTTTTTTTTACAACAATTATTACAAATGTCTTTAATATTTTTTGTCAAGTTTTTCGATGTATACAAAGGGCTAATTCTTATTTGCATCTGTCTCATGCCTATATGACAACATTTTTTATGTACATCCATGATAAATCGTTTTCTTAACTTTCCTGATAAAATTATTTTTTCTTCGTATTTTGTTTTTTCATAAAGTGTATCACTTTTTTTTTATCAGTCTTTTACTGTTTTTTCTTATTGTTTTATTACCTCGTTGATCTTTCTTAATGTCTTGTATCTTTAATAGGTTAATTATGCTTGAAGCTTCTTTTCATTTTCTTCTAGCTCCAATACAGGATTTCTGCTTGAGCACTCTGCTTTTATGTCTTTATTTCCTTGTACGTATCTAATTTTAAAGTCGTATTGTATCTAATAATTAGTTGAGTCTCCTAATCAATCATCTGTCCTAGTTTTTATATCCATTTTCTCCAGTGGCTTGTGATCCGAATATATCTTAAATTTTTTACCGTTGAGCTAGTGTTGCCAATACCTTACAGCTCCTTTTATAACTACGCGTTTAAGATATATTGTAGTCTTTTTTTTATTTTGTTAAATTTATTTGAGAAGTACGCTACTGGGCTTTCTTTTCCATTATGTTTTATTTATATCATTACTGCACTAATACCTTTTAGTGATGCATCACAATTAATTTTTATCGGCAAATTGTTATCAAATATTTCCAGTACTGGTTGGAAGCATAAAAGATTTTTTATTCTATCAAATAAATCTTGACAATTTTAAGATCAAAGGAACTTCTCGTTTTCTATAAATATCTTATGTAATGGATCTAAAATTTTTGCACTATCTGGTATGTATTTGTAATAAAAGTTTTATTTATCTAATAACTGACCTTTATTTATTTGAATTTTTGGATTAGGAAAATCTCTGATAGAAACCAAATTATCATTAATAGGACTGACCGACTCGTTTTGTATTACATGGCCCACATATCATACCTTACCAGTGGCAAACGTGCATTTTCTAGATTCCAGTCTAAATCCTTTTTCTTTCAGTACTTTTAACACTTGTTGTATATGTTTTATATAATTTTTAAAAGTTAAGATGTATATTAGTATATCATGTATGTAGTTTACCAAAAATTCTGTAAGTTCGTGTTTTCTTAAAATACCGTTTGAAATTCTAAGGAAAATCGCTGGTAAAGTCTTAAGTCAAGATAGTAGACATGTCCATTGAAAATTTGCTACTTGTGTGAGAAATCTAGACCTGTTTCTATCCTTGATTTGTAGAAAAATCGACTAAAAGGCTAAATTTATATCCAAAAATGTAAAATATTTACAATTTCTGGTTTTTATAACTAATTTATCCATCAAAGTAAATGGTTAAGCTTGCGGTACTATGATTATATATTATTATTTAAAATATATTGACAGTCTTGACATTTTATTAATGTCTTTTTCAAATGCCAACGTAAAAGAAGCTGCAAAACGACTGTATAATTCTTAAAATAAATTTATATCGAATAATATGGATACGTGTTGTTCTTTTTTTTTGGTCTTGTACTCTTCAACTAAGTTTTCTATCTTGTATCTCTTTTCATCATCTCAGTGGTTAATCTTTATTTTTAACTTATCTTCTTGTACGTATTCATTGAAATCAACTGAAAACATATATATTTTACTCTCTACTTTTTTTTACTTATCTTTCATTTCATATTTTTGTGAAATTTTCAATTTATCATTTTAAACGAGGATTAATTTTTTCATCAAGTCTAATTCAATAATAAAATCTTTAAGGTCATCTATCTTATCTACATGTATATCTGGATCTTTTTCAATATCAAAAATTTGTATGTAAACTGTTATCATACTTTTTGTTTTTATCACATTATTAGCTGTCTTTAAATATACTGTACTATTATCTGTTTATTTCATAATTTGAACAAATTTTGCATTCATCAGTGATACTTGAGACCCTGTGTCGTAAGTCCGTTGTAGTTTTAATCTATTTTCTATTAATATTCTGACTCAAACTAATAGTGTGACTTCTAGCTTTTTTGTGTGTTCAATTGTACTTCGATGGTTAAATTATTACCAATGACTTTAGGTTTATTAGTTCTATCTGTACCAATATCTTTAGTTTTAAACAAACATAACTCTTTAGGATGATATCTGATGCCTTTATTTAAGTTTTCACATATTTTACATGACTGTTAGTCTTTACTTCTTTAAATATATTCGGACTTCTCTTTTTTTTAATTTGAAAGGCTTTTTCACTTATTAGGCTTTTATATTTTTTGATATGATTAAATAAATGTGCCGATAGTTTTATTCCATCTCTGTCTATCATGATTATGATAAAATTTTGGTAATTCAGTTGCTATTAGAGCTTATAACGTCTTTACATCTGCATTTTCATTCATATCAAGTGAAAGTTTTTCTTTTTCCAAAGCATAATCAATTAACAACCCTTTTACCAATTTTTCTAATATTAAAAGCTGTCTGTCCTCATTTCTCTCTTACGTGTGCCTATGTACATATTATTTGCTGGCAGAGTATATTTTTTACCATCTTCCGTTGTCATTGAGGGTATCAGTATAACGTTTGACTTTGAATCCATAGGTGATGCCAGCAGGGAGAATCCACACTGTAAATTCTTCGCCATTGTTACTAGAATTGTTGTTTTATAAGAATATCATGTTGCAATTCTTATTAAGGGTTTTTAGGAATAAAAACCTTATTTGTTGCTCTATAATAATAGATAGAAAGTTTAAATTTCTGTATTACATTTTTATGTATAATATTAACAATCTTACCTGTAAAAAGAAAAACGAGTTAGTAACGATGTTTAGAGTGTATTTATTCTTTCTGTTACATTCATACTTTTGCACTATCTTTATAAACTTTATAATAATCTTAATAAAAATTTTGAGAATTTGAAACATGTGTTTTCATGTAATGTCTCTCTATTTATCTATCTCTCTTTATCATTATTACTAAACTGCAACTTGCTTTTACCAGATTTAAACGAGACTTTTATTATGCATTAAATGCAGCAGATATAAATAAGGACAATATATTTTCTTTACACATATACATTTAGATACATGCATATATATATATATTATATAGACTAGTGGGGCTCTGTCCCCTGCGAGCTTCGCGTGCCAAACCCCCCAAAAAACGATATGTATAACAAAAAAAAAAAAAAAAAAATTTTACATTAAGGTTTGTGTAATACAAGTATTTGTGTAATACATCAATAGTTATGATATAATAACAGATTATGATAATTTTCCAAGCATCTTATTTTAAAATTTTACAGCTATTGGGTTCGAAACATTCTCATTTGTAATATTGATAGTTAAATATTAAAAAAGTAGCATAAAAATGAATATAATATGGTTAGCATTTGTGTTATATTTTATACTTGTTTCACTCACATTTTCTTACATTTTTTCATACAAATAATTTTAACTTAAACTCATTGTATACTATATATTTTCTGATGAATGTTGTTTTATTGTAAAATGCATGCATCATTTGACTGATACATAATATGTTTATAATTATTGAATATGAGGTACGATGAAGTTTTTACTAACTTCATATTTGTATGAATCGTATATTTACTACGAATATGTAACATTTCTAAATTAAAACTATTAAGAGATGGAGAAAATAGGTTCTTTCTTGTAGTATAGAAATCAACATATTTGTATTAGAATAAAAACCAAAGTACTAAAACCATCCAACTTCTAAATTAAAAGAAAAAATTTTTTTTTAAAACTTAATTTTTTTTACTCAGGGTTGTGTATTTAAAATCTGTCACTTAATAAAATTTATTTTTTCTTTTTTTTAACGGACAAAAAGGTATAAATTTTTTATAAAAGAAATTATGATAAACATATTTCACAAAAAAAATGAACGTATTACTTATCAAAAATTTCTTTCCATACAATATTTTCAATGTTTGATTTGTTCTCAGAATAATTCTGTGCAAATATTTTTTCAGGATCTGTACATCTTAACAATAATACGTACAATTGACTATGAGAAAAAAAAAGGTCTTCTGTCGTAAAAGCCTAATTTATCTAAACTCTGACCCTGTGGTTTATTAATAGTCACTACAAAACGTAAAACTAACGGAAACTGTTTCTTATACAGTATAAAGGGCAAAGACGAATTATTACCAGTGTTTAAAATTATCCTTGGCATTAATACTTTATTAGCTGTTTATCTTCTGTTATTATTTCGTCTTCTGAATTATACTTGAATAATTGTGTAATACGTAATCTTGTGCCATTACATAAACCATCAGCTATACTCAAATTTCTTATCAACATGACAATTGAATTTACTTTTAATTTTAGAATGTGTGGTGGTAAACTTTCGCTTGTGTTACTTAAAGTTTCTATTGGGAAATTTGTATCCATATTATCATCCGTACGGTCACTTCCTTTATATTTGGCATAATCTATCTTATCTACGCTATTATATATATGATCTATATTTTTAAGTAAACTTATAATTTTGTTATTTAAAACGTACGAAAGTTTGTTGTGTAGTTAATATTACTTTGTTTAGGAATGTATTTGTACCATCGCCGTAAATTTGATGACAAATGTTATCACTTTTTCATTTTTCAGGAATTTTGAATGATTTCATCGTACCATTTTCGATTTTTTATAATGTTGATAAAAACTCTTCATTTACAGAACGCAAATGATTTTTTGATTTTAAAACTTTAAGATTTTTCCAAACAGACGAATACTTTATAGTTTTACTAACAATAGACCCACTAAAGCAGCGTTTTCTTACTGGGAGTATCTGTCTGAAATCACCACCTAAAATAAATAATTCACCACCAAATGGTAAATTATTATTACATAAATTTCGAAAGGTTTTATCTATAATTTCCTACACTTTTTTAGGATTTATTGATGCTTCGTCTCAAATGTTAGCGTCTGTTTTTCAACCTTTTATAAAAAAAATATTTATCATAAAGCGGACATTTTCAACGTATTTCAAACGTTGTTACTACGTTTGTACAACTGTTACACAAAACGTATTCATGTTGGAAAGACAACGGTAATACAACGTTTTTAAACGTAGAGGTAAAATATATAGAGTTCAATGTTGTCAAGAATATATGTTGAGAAAATAATATAAATAAAGAAAGACTAAAACGCTTCTACGAAAGAGTTGCAGCTCTAATGTATATGTTAATCCGCTAAAAAAGTTGTAAAAAGTACTTTACGGAAGAACACCTTCGAAAAACGTGAAATCAACAGTCAAAAAAAAATAATAACACTATTATTTGATGGGCCTCCTGGACTAGCCGGAGGGGCGACCAGAGGTAGGACCGGAGGGGGGCTACTCGGAGTATTAAGGGGGTAGGGGTAAGGAGGGGAGAGGGGGGGGCTTCTATTTTGTAGGATATTTTTCATCACGTGCAATTAACGGAGAAATATAGATAATTTTATCTTATTCTAAGGGGAGTGCTCAAAAATATTGAGGGGGGCAAGGGGGGATTGGTGACTGAATCCCTTCAATACAACTATATTATATAAGATATATATACATAGATATATATACATATATATGGTGTTAACGGATCTCTGTAGGTTATTGTCTTAGGTACAGAATAAGCCTAAATACGATATGATGAGGTGAAAAGTTGTATAATTAAGCTGGCTCATTACCTTTTCAAAAGTCAAGCCATTCCATCAAAATTGAAATATATGGTAGAATATGACTCAGCGGATGAACAGTTAGAATTTCAGGGCATGTTGCCGGCAAAAATCGAATCAAAATCATATCCAAAGTTAGAAATTTACAGCATTGGTCTTATGGGCCACATCGATTTTTTTACCGAAAATTAGAGATTTATTAGGCTAATAGTCGAGCCACATTAAACAAAATTAAATGCAAGTATTCTCAATAATCCTTTTTCAAAAAAATCGTGGAAGCTTAAGAGTACCGATCAAAAAAAAAAGATATAACGTCTTGAATGTCCTAACCGCAGGATAACCTTAATTTTGATTCTTTGCGCAAGCCCAAGAGATCAAATTGTCATGAATAAGAATTTTGTGTAAAAAATTGTAAAACTGTTGTTTAGACCTATAACTTAAATGGCATGCATGGTTTTAAATGTACATTATTGCAAAGATTTTGTGTAAAAATATTAAATTACAGTAGTTTCAATAAATGGGTTCATTGAAAAATAATTAAAGGTAATTAAAAAACTTTAATTTTTAATGTGCATTTGATGACAACATAACAATGACGCCTTTAATAATGCAAATAAAAGTCGAATGAGACCCGTAGAAAGTATATGCTGTTGACAGACGCTGGAGCTGAGAGCAACAGCGCGAGTTTGTCTGCTTAGATAGAGACGTACACACTTTTTTTGGTACTCTGATAAATAGTAAGTTTTCTCAATTACGTAGTTTTTTCACGTTTTACAGGTCATATATCATGGATAAGATGTGCCACAAACCATTAACAGTCTTTTTACTCGTTGATATCCCATAAATCTTCAATTTATAGACATCGCCCTTTGGTGCCCCTGCTTGATACGGCACCATCGTGATGAGCCACCTTAATAAAGATTAATAAAAATTATAGCTGTTTTAGTTGCCATATTACACCCGTCATTAAAAATTTTTCAGTGACATGTTACTAATAAAAATTTTTTTGTATAAGTATAACCACTGCTCCAATAGAATACTCTCGTTTGCGTTCAATTTTTGATCAAATGTGATCTCATTGACGCGTTCAAACTCATTTTGGAACCTATATATATACCTTCCTATATTATATAGTTATTTAAGTGAGTTTGTCTACCCCCCCCCCGCCCCCCACTCCCCACATGGACCCCTTACACCCACCCACGCCCCCCTTACAAAATAACGGAAAAATCTTCTTATTTCTCTGGAAAATTAACCTAACTAAGAATGTGTAAGACCCCCCACGCCCTCTTACAACCTGCCCACGCCCCTCTTACTACTTTAATGACCCCCCCCCCCACTACCTCCCCAGACAATGAGGTAAATTTCTCTCATTTTCTCCGTTATTCAAAGAAATTAAAAATTTTAAATCCCCTTCCAACACCCCCCACTACCCTTCCACAAAAACTTAGTAATTCAACTGAAAATGTC
>JAPYYV010008888.1:0-12295 GCA_030522625.1 Copidosoma aretas | reverse complement strand
CCCCAAAAACCCCCAAGAATTTTTAGTTTTTTTTGGTTTTTAATCCCCCCCCCCCCCCCCCTGCTCCACCACATTTTAACCATAGCCGAAGATGTCCGACGTCACCCGAAAAACAAATTCTATCTGAAGTCTCCCGAAAACAGACGAATGATTTCAATTACAGACGGATCCTTTCACCCAAGCCCTTAAACATCGTCAAATATTATCAGAAACAACCGATTACCGCTCGTTCAAAGCCATTCGAGATTTTCTGTTTTGCTCGCACGTCTTATTTGGCTACTAGACAGAGGCACAACAATAAAACGTGACCATTAGTAATACAAATGATGTAACAGATAACGAAACACCCGTACACTCGAGCACAATACGAAATAAAAGTAAAATATAACACCTGCAACCAAATAACCAAATGCACTTGCCCGCTTACAGTGTCTATTAACAGATAATTTATTTACTAAAAGTGTAAGCAGAGAAGTATATTGGGTTTCGGAATGCAGTAATACCCTCTATTATACCCTAATAACACCCAATTGCAGGAATCGGGCAGAGCAACCGATTCATGCACTTGATGCAAAGAAAACAAGTGTGTGCAAACCATAATTGTGCGGAAATCTAGCAAACAATATCTCAACAGTTATAAGCTTGGATCTCCTAACTGCATGAAATGTCTTTTTAATACAAAATATCATTAGCAACATAATTCTGTGTATAATACTTACTGTAAAGGTGAATTATACTTTCAATTATAATGTAAATAGACAGGGTTGGGTAGATAGCACATGCTACTGACAACATATAAAAATAATCACATTTTATGACAGCTGATCTCTATATTTAAAAAGAAAAAAAAATTTGTCTTAGTACGATGTTCTATTACCACGTCAAGAATAACTAAGTTGGCTCTTCTGAGGCAGGAATTAAAAAACGTTAACGTCTGTTATAACGCTGATTAAACACATATTGAAAGACCCGTAAAATTCAGCAAAATACGGAATCCAACTAAAGTTGAAACCAAGCACCTAAGTCTAAACAACCGAAAAGAATTACCCGCTCAAACTCTTTATTAATTATTAATTTATTGAGTGATTCACAATTTAAGCAGTAGTCTATTGTGTTTCAGGATAACGTACATAGTACAATAATGCATTACTACAACAATCGGACAGATCAGCCAAAAATTTTCTGTTTACATAGTTTATTAATATCTTGCTTTTCCTTTATAGTTACACACAATCTTCTATTTGATACCAATTAAGATTAAAATATCTGAATAAATTTATAACTTACACTATACATAAAAAAAATGTAATATATGTAAGTGACTTTATCAATGTTTATTTCAATTATTGAATGACAAAATAATAAAAAATACGATTATGTTAGTATGTAAAATCTAGTACAGTAATATGCAATCCTTAAAGAAGCTTTAACAAATTGAAACTTTAATGTTTTTTAAGTTTCAAATTCCATTGTTCGTAAACTATCCAGCGGATCAAGTGATGTTTATGACTTCTAATTATGCATAACGTAAACTATGTTTTGATGAATGTTGAGTAGTTATCAGTGAGTCTACAGTTTGTACTATAACTATGTTGTTCTCTGTCAAGCCTGGCTGACCCAATATCAACGTCTTTATTTGCTTGTCATTTACGCATTTCTTACTCTCCCACTCTCAATATTTGTTAAAGTGTGGTCCGAATATTGTTCTTTTGATTTGTGTTAATTTTAATTTCCAAAACTGTTGCCAATTTGACAAAAGCGACAAAAAATTCAAAGACATTTTTCAACACAAAAAAAGGTTTTTGTGCAAAAAATAATAGCACCATCATAAAAAGTTGGTCAAAATCTATCGATTTTTATTTTTTTATTGTTCTTTTAGATTTTTCCTAATCCGTACGAGGGAGTTAAACACAGTGTGCTCGAGAAAAAATGCGCCTCACGCGCGAGGTGGCCCGATTTTGCTGGACGCTCTTATATACGGACGCTGGAGGCAGGCAAGGTAAGCATGGATTATAGAATAAGAAAGGAAAGAAAAAGGGGAAAAAATAGATTCAGATCTACAAGTATCATGTTCAGTTTAAATGCAAACGTACCTATTTCTGCAATAATAATGATTGCGAAAATAATGTATTTATACATATATTAATCAATATTAACCTTCAATACCAATTAAAGTTATTTTAAGTATTAATTTATTAACAATTATTTGATAAATTAGTAAACTAATTTCTTGTATTGACTATATCTGTCTAAATTTTTAGCGAATTTTCATGAGATCGCTTTGGTTATCTATATTCGTACGCATATATGTGTATTATGTGTATTAAAAAATAAACTTTTTCATTTATTTTTCAGACATGAGAATAAAAATATTAATTTTGTGGGTTGGCGTGCAGAGCGCGCAGGGGGGAAAAGCCTTACTAGTATACATGTATATGTACATACACACACACACATACACATATATATATATATATATATATACACACATATATACATACTCAAATATGTTGATTATATAGACAAGATATTAGACACGAGTCTACAACATTTTCGTAAAATTATTTTAATCGCATATAATTTAAAAAACTCATTAGACTGGAATAAATGAAGAAAAATGCTCTTCACTCGTACGACCATTGATTCAGACGTCGATATATACATGGTACGATTTGGGACAATGTCTCAGGAAAAAAAAAAAGTGAGTGCAGCCGAGGTGACAATACCAATTGGGAACCTAACTTGTCACGTAACTCTTGCGATATATATAGTCAATTAGGCGAAAAACAACACAGGCCCTATAAGGACGTATCGGTTATTATTTTTTTTACACCTACAACGATCGTATGACGGCAAAAGGCTGCGGATAACATGTTTTCGTTGGGATAAAGGTACCTCAGATATTTTTTTCCACATCTGAATCGTTACTTGAAGCTCAAAACCTTACCTTTATAGGTATATATATATATATATATTTCTATAGTATATAGATGTATGGAAATTTAGCGACATTTACCTCCCCCTCACGTCCCCTCAGCACCTCTCCCTCCCCCTCAAATAACGTTAAAATTCGTTCATTTTAACGTTCCTTTTAACCCAATAAAATCTCCCCCTCCCTACCCCTCCATCCGCCTTTCACCCCCTTAGTTCCCCATCCCCATCCTCTTAGCTCCACCTCACTGCCCCATCATCTCCCTCTCAGGTAAATATTTTGATTTTTTTTTTTTGTGTGGTTGTATTCGTTTTAGCATCACTTTCTGCTACCCTGTTTTTCTTTTACTTTTTTTCGCTCACCTCAGTCCTATTTCACTTTAAATTATTGTCAAAGCGATATAGACAAGAACAACAATGATTACATTTTATAAAAATGATTTCTTTTTATTTTTGTTACATCTTCGCAAATGTCTTAACACATTATCGTTGCGTGAAAACTTTTTCCACATACATTACAAATTTTCTTATCTGAGTTATCTTGATGTAATGTCATATGTCTCGTAAGATGGTAGTGTCTTTTTTAAATTTTGTCATATTTTGTACGGTTAATTTTATTTTTAATTTTATGCTCCACTATGTGGCGAACGTAATTTTTGTATGTAACGATAACAACTTTACAAATATCACATTTATGATATAGTTTTAAATGTGTTTGCTTATGTAAATTTAAATCGTCCTCGGAAATTAATTTCAAAACACATTTTTGACATTTATATAAATCACTCTTGCTAAAGAAAAAGAAACAACATTTATTTCAGTTATTTATTTGTTATTAGAAAAGGATTAAACTTATATCACAAAGTATTTATACGTACTTTAATTCAATATTCAATTTTATCCAAGTATATTCTATAAGAAAAATGTAAAATTAGTCTTTTTATTGAAAATGTTGTTTATTGTTGTTTGAAAATAAAATTACAACTATTCTAGAAATAAAACTTTATTTCCTTGTTTATCTCCTGTAATTATTTCTGCTTTTATATTATACTTACATAATTTTGTGATTCTTAAGCGAGTTCCATTACACAAACCTTTGGCTATGCTTAAATTTCGTATTAACACTACAGTACAATTAATTTTCAAATTGAATTTATATGGTGGAAGGCCTCCTTTAACTTTATTTAAAAACTCTAGTGGAAAATAAATTTGTATGTTTTCGTCGCTTTTATCGACTCCTTTATGGGTTGCGTAATCTATGCTGTAATAAATAACGCTGTTTCCATTTATATTACTCAAAATTTAATTATTCATGAAATGAGTATATTTATTATGTTAAGTAAGAATAAAATTATGTTTTGATGGAGTATCAATGTCATTAACATTTTTTTACAATCATCGTTTGTCTTCCATTTTTTCGGAATTTCAGAACATTCAATTTTTCCATCTCCTATTTCAAGTAATAAAGATGCAAAGTTTTTATCGGTTGATCGTAAATTTATTCGTAAATGTTAAATAGAAAAAATTTGCCACAGATGTAAGCATTTAATTGTTTCTTCTATGATACCAATTTTATTAGAATTTTTTACAACTGGAAGAATTTGTTGAAAGTCTCCTCCTAAAATTATTAATTTGTAGCCGAAAAGTTTGTCAGAGACACACAGATCTTGTAAAGTTCTGTTAACTATTTCTAATGCTTTTTTTGGTATCATCAAAGCTTCATCCCAAATAATGAAACTTACTTCACGTAATTTTTTTCTGTCAGAGCCAAATTCTAAAAATCAAGTTTCAATTGTATTCAAAACTAAAGGAAGTCTGAATGTTCTGTAGCTTGTCATTCCTTTTGGGAGTAAAATTGAAGCAATTACTGTCCATGCGATTGATATAACTTTTTGATTTATGAATAGAAAGTAATAAATTAATGTTTTGTGTAAAAATGTTTTACCAGAACCACCTCGACCATCAATAAAAAATATTTTTTTGTTAGAGTTTATTATTTCATGAAATATAAAATTTTGATCTTTATTCAAATTTGTAAAAAATTCATTTGATTTCTGTTTACAAAATTCGATTTCGTTTATTTCATCAAAATTTGTATTTTCTTTCGATTCTTTTGATTCTGGTAAGCCAAAGTGTTTACAAGACGTGTCATTAACTTTAAAAATTTCGTTTAAGTGTAAAAGAAATTGGTTTTCTTTATTGTTTTTAAAATCTTTGGTAAAAAAATTTTTATATCTATGCCAAAAAATGTTACCTTCAAAATGTTCAGATACGATAAACCAAGCAAATAATTTTCGTAAGTGGAATGGCAACATAACACAGCAAGCTTCATCAAATACAATGTCCAATTATGAATCATGCTCTACCAATCCCATTACTACAGCAGTTTCTTTAAAAGTGTTATAAGTAATTTGATCAAAATTTCTTAAATCTTTGAATGATGTTTTGCCTTTAACTTTATTTATTATCAACTTTAAAAAAAATTGCTCTCGATCTTTAGGTGAAACAACAGTTAATCGATCAATAGTTTGATTTTCATTCACGCGTTTACGTTTAATCCATTCTTTAGTTTGAGGGTTGTACATGTAATGTTCTGAAATACTAATGTATTTAGTTAAGTTAGCAAATTCATCTTTTTTATTAAGTTCAAACCACGCTGTTAATTAATGGTGTTTTCCAATTTTGTATTGACTCCAAAACTTTCTTCTCATCAAAAACGATTTTTTGTTTGTATTCAAGATGAACCGGTAAATAAAATATAGCATGACTACGTCCACAAAGAGGGAATTCTTTTAGTCGCCATGCAGCTTTCATGGGACTCAAATAACGTCCGTCTATGTATTTTAAAATTTCGTCGTAAATTTCCAGGTCAGGTTCTGTTTCTTTCTTTAATTTACATAGAGCTCGATCTTCTTCTTTGTAAATATAGTTTAAAATGTATTTAATGCTTTGGATTGACGCACAGCATTCTACATTATTATGAGAGTTGTATTTTCTGAATAAAAATTCATTATATGGAACAACCATTCAATTGTCTACTGGAATTTTAACATTTTTTTTTTTATCCTGTAGACGTAGCTTACGTTTGTATTGTTAGAACATTTGTACTCGAAATAACCGTTTTTAGTGAATTTTGTCTCTAATGAAATTTTTTTAGGAAAATCCTTTTTGAAAATTCTGCTGGCTTTATCATAACATGGACTTTTTGTACTGTGTGGTCCGTAAAGCACATGCTTTACAAATAACTTTTGTAATTTAATATTTTTTGTTGGAATCTCAGCTGAAATGTATTTATTTACCCCTTTTGGTGTGATCAATTTATCATTCGGATGTAATGCAAAAAGAATGTGTGCATGAGGTTCCCCTGGTTTGAAATTCGATAGTATATACGTATGCAATCATCTTTCCAAAAAGTCTATTTTTGATATCATCTAGACTCAATTGTAATTTCGTTTGGAATAATCTCACCGTTATATTTGGAATATCATTAACTGTTGTGTTTTTTGGGAGATTATTAAGAATAATTTTCAATTCTTTTCATTTTGGATTGTATGTAACAGTTAAAAATAAATCAGGCTTGCCACATTTCCTAATGATAGCCATAGCATCTTGGTAATGATTTTGCATATACCTGAGTCCTCCTATATATGATGATGGTAAAATAAAGAGATTACCAATTTATCATTTTTAAAATTTTTCGAAACGTTGAAAGCGCTATTCATTACATGGTCAAGTAAACCTTGATAGCCTTGTAGTCTTAAATTTTTCTGATTATTCCTAAAAAACGAACATAGATAACCAAAGCGATCTCATAAAAAATCGCCAATGATTTAGACATCTATAGTCAATACAAGAAATTAGTTTACTGATTATCAAAAAATTGTTAATAAATTAATACTTATAATGACTTTAATTGGTATGGAAGGTTAATATTGATTAATATGTATATGAATACATTATTTACGCAATCATTATTATTGCAGAAATAGGTACGTTTGCATTTAAACTGAACATGATACTTGTAGATTTGAATCTTTTTTTTCCCCTTTTTCTTTCCTTTCTCATTCCATAATCCATTCTTACCTTGCCTGCCTCCAGCTTCCGTATATTAGAGCGTCCAGCAAGATCGGGCCACCTCGTGCGTGAGGCGCATTTTTTCTCGAGCACACTGTGTTTATCTCCCTCGTACGGATGGGGAAAAATCTAAAAGAACAATAAAAAAATAGTTATCGATAGATTTTGACAAACTTTTTATGATGGTGCTATTATTTTTTGCACAGAAACCTTTTTTTGTGTTGAAAAATGTCTTTGAATTTTTTGTCGCTTTTGTCAAATTGGCCACAGTTTTGGAAATTAAAATTAACACGAATCAAAAGAACAATACTCGGACCACACCTTGACAAATTTTCAGAGTGTAAGAGCAAGAAATGCGTAAATGACAAGCAAATAAACACGTTGATATTGGGTCAGCCAGGCTTGACAGAGAACAATATAGTTATAGTACAAACTGTAGACTCACTGATAACTACTTGACATTCATCGAAACATAGTTTACGTTATGCATAATTAGAAGTCATAAACATTACTTGATCCGCTGGATAGTTTACGAACAATGGAATTTGAAACTTAAAAAACATTAAAGTTTCAATTTGTTAAAACTTCTTTAAGGATTGTATATTACTGTATTAGATTTTACATACTAAAATAATCGTATTTTTTATTATTTTGTCATTCAATAATTGAAATGAACATTGATAAATTCATTTACATGTATTATATTTTTTTTATGTATAGTGTAAATTATAAATTTATTTAGATATTTTCATCTTAATTGGTATTAAATAGAAAATTGTGTGTAACTATGAAGGAAAGGCAAGATATTAATAAACTATGTAAACAGAAAAATTATGTAGGTTATTTCAAAACACAATAGACTACTGCTTAAATTGTGCATCACTGAATAAATTAATAATTAATAAAGAGTTTGAGCAGGTAATTCTTTTCGGTTGTTTAGACTTAGGTGCTTGGTTTCAACTTTAGTTGGATTCCGTATTTTGCTGAATTTTACGGGTCTTTTAATATGTGTTTAATCAGCGTTATAACAGACGTTAACGATTTTTATTTCCTGCCTTAGAAGAGTAGTAGTCGCCATGCAGCTTTTATGGGACTTAAATAACGTCCGTCTATGCATTTTGAAATTTCGTCGTAAATTTCCTGGTCAGGTTCCGTTCCTTTTTTTAATTTACATAGAGCTCGATCTTTTTCTTTGTAAATATAGTTTAAAATGTATTTAATGCTTTGGATTGACGCACAGCATTCTACATTAATATGACAATTGTATTTTCTGAATAAAAATTCATTATATCGAACACCCATTCAATTGTCTACTGGGATTTTGACATTACTTTTTTTTATTCTGTAGACGTAGTTTAAGTTTGTATTGTTAGAACTTTTGTACTCGGGATAACCGATTTGAGTGAATTTCGTTTCTAAAGAAAACTCTTTAGGAAAATTTTTTTTGCAAATTGTGCTGTCTTTATCATAACATGGACTTTTTATACTGTGCGGTCCGTAAAGCATATGCTTTACAACTAACTTTTGTAATTTAATATCTTTTGTTGGAATTTCAGCTGAAATGTATTTATTTACCCATTTTGGTGTAATTAATTTATCATTCGGATGTAATGCAACAAGAATGTGTGCATGAGGTTCCCCTGGTTTTAAATTCCATTGTATATACGTATGAAAACCGACACGGTGGCGCAGCGGTAGAGTTGCAGTTTCGTCGATCACCGAAGTCTAGCAGTGTAGGGGCAGGGTGGGACTAGGTTTGGTTTAAGTCTTGTGGTTTGCCTAGAGGTTCGCTTCCGCTGATTTTCTTCGGGGATCGATTAAATGTTTCTCTTACGTTACGGACAACGTGAGCGGGAGGTGTGCGGGAGTTAGTCCTGGCGATTATACGTAGTCACCAGGTGAGGACTCAGGCAATACACAGAATTCCCCCTACCCCCTCCCATCCCATTTACATCCCTCTCCTAAGTGTCAAGTGCCACAAAAGAAAGGACGTATGACACCATAATATAAAAAAAAGAAAATAGTATATACGTATGCAATCATCTTTCCAAAAAGTCCGTTTTTAATATCATCTAGAATCAAGTGTAATTTTGTTTGAAATAATCTTACCGTTATATTTCAAATATCATTAACTATTGTGTTTTTTAGAAAATCATTAAGAATAATTTTCAATTCTTTCCATTTTGGATTGCATGTAACAGTTACAAATAAATCAGGCTTGCCACATTTTCTAATGATAGCCATAGCATCTTGGTAATGCTGTTGCATATACCTAAGTCCTTCTATGTATGATGATGGTAAAATAAAAAGATTACTAATTTTTTCACTTTTAAAATTTTTCGAAACGTTGAAAGCGCTATTCATTACATGGTCAAGTAAACCTTGATAGCCTTCTTCTCCTAAATTTTTTTGATTATTCCTAAAAAAATTTACTCTATTACTTTCGACCATAATGTTAGCATGTAAAAAATAATTTTAGTTAGCCTTCCACTATATAAAATTCGACTAAAATTTTCTGAGTTAGGTCTGTAGAAAAGTCTATACAAATAATATTGTAAAATAGATAGTTTATTATTTTCATTAGCTGGATTTTCGCAGTAATTCGTACTCCATTCGAAATTTCCAGACGGAAAAAGTAAAGGGAATACCATTGGATTAATAAAATGAGATAATTTGTTTAAATATATACAAGGTGATACATCTTTTAGTACGTACTTTACGTACACACTTAAGTCAAAATTTTCAAGTATACCAGAATTAGACACAATGATTGCTCCACATTCTGGTTTTAAAGGTTTATTATTTCGATGATTTTGTTTATCGTAATTACGAACAAAATACATTTTGTAATCAGGTAAATTTTGAATATTTGCCATTTGATGTAAATGCTTATAATTTTTTGCAAAAGGATTATTGTTCAAAACATTCGTCAGAATTTGTACGTGTTTTTTAAGTAATCTATCATTTTTCTGTAAACATTTTTTAATTACAGTGTAATCGTCATAAATGTATAGTTGAAAAGAAGATTGCTCTTTTTTTTCTGGAAATAAAGAATTTGAAGTGCTATGGCATACTTGGCCTTGAATTTTTAAATTGTTAACCGCTTTAGTATTATCATGTATAACATTAGCATTAAATGTAGCAAATGGAAAAATATTGTTGTAATAACGTATCAAATGTCTGTAATCATGATCATTCAGTAAAATATTATGTAAATTTTCTTCATATTTACTTAAAGGGGATAGAATAATCTTTCCTTTTTTTTAACAATCACATTTTTTACGTTTTTCTTTCCAAAATACTGCCAAACAATGTTCACATTCAACAGTCATGTTCCCAAAATCATTTAGCAAATCAATCCGTATATTCTCATCATCAGGATTATTTTTACTATGTAATTTTTTTTTTTATTTATAACATTGTCAGGCCTGTATAGTCTTCTTTTTCTGTTTCTATATTTTTGACAATTGATTTTATTTAAATGATCCGAAATATTGTTGTTAATACAACTAAAAATCTTATATACTCCGTCATCCAAATCTCCAGAAAAAAAATGTTAATTCTTAATGATTAGATGACTTCGATAACAGGTAAGGATACTTGAATTTTTCGAGTGAAACGTCGACAGAAACTTCGAAAATCTGAATGAATAATAATCTGTATAAGATGACTTATAATTTTTATTTAAAGAAAGCATTTTTGACATTTATCAAAATATGGGGGTTGGCATGCGGAGCGTGCAGGGGGTGAAGCCCAACTAGTATATATATATATATATATATATATATTTAACAGAGGGAGAGATTGGTACAGGTTAAATGTGCGTTTTGCACTTGAGAAGTAAGGTTTTGAGCTTTAAGTAACCCTTAACAAAAAATGTGTGTATAGGTATGCCATTTTTTTATCACTATAGGCATTATGATTTGGCTTTAAATCGTTGTTTTACTGTATGTTATGTCAGCAAAACCGGAAAACGATGAAATTTCCTACAAGAAACATGTTTTGGTACAAATAAATAAATTATGCGTGGGTGTACGTGTGTTTGTGTACAAATTGATTATAATCAGTTATATCTCAGGATTACCTAGTCTAATTTGATGGATCATTCCCTATTGCTTTCGTTTTTCAATTTCTACTATCGCTAAAGAAAAATCATTGTTTTACAGTGTCGCACTTTTTTAATATTGATTTTTTCGATTTTTGAAAATAGTTTTTTTTTAAATTGATTCATAAAAAAATAATTTATCATCTTTTAATTATTATATTGCTTTCAGTTGTGTTAAAAAAGAAAGAAGAAAATTATAACGGGCAAACTTAAATATTAGAGAGAAGTATAGCTTGAATGAAAATATCATTAATAAAATAAAGAAATTGAAGATGTGCATGAGGAAGCTTTGTGCAAAGATATTGGCAGCAATTTTTGTTTTGAATAAATCTCTTTATTAGCATAAAGGGACCAGACCGCCAAAATCACAATAAACAGATTTTTAATAAAACTTACAAAATTGTTGTGTCCCGGATGATTCAGAAAATTTCACAGCCCTTCCGAGCCTATGGTATAAGGTAAAACATAAATTATTTCATAAACACGTACTTGTATGGCAAACTTTACAATTTAACTCTGCATTGACAGCTAATTTTGTTTTGAGCTACTTTTAACAATCAGATTTTAAAACGGTTTTACACACTTGTACAATAGTTGTTTGATAACATTATTAAATTCTCTTAAAGTGATCCGGTCTTAGAGCAATCATGAAAATTAAACTATATTGAAGATAAAAGCCTGCTTCTGAGTATTGCCATATGTACAAGTTTGGTTGTGAGTTGTCCTTTCAGGTACGGATGCTGTGGTGCCCTTCTCATATTGTACATTAACGTTATTTTGTAAGTACTGTTGTAATAAGTTCTGCAGGCGGTGAGTGGAACGTGGGGGGATGAAAGCTGTCGAATCCTAACTGTAGTATCTACATGAGCGCGCGGTGGCTCGGTGGGCTAGGTCATGGGTTGGCACGCGGGAGACCGCGGTTCGATTCCTGGTCAGTGCGACTTTTTCGAGCAAGCACCTCTGTGAATTTTCACATGTGCTTTTGTTCCCTGAAATTCTCTTGTTAAAGGGGGAGCGCCCTTCCCCCCCCAAAATTCCCTATCCCCCCCCCCCCCCCCCCCACGCCAACCCCCGTACTGTAATGGGGAGGCCTCCTATCCCTTTCCTTATTCCTTTACCAAGTGTCGAGTGCCCTCAGTATAGTGGATTCTTGTGATACCCTGACGTATGAATCTATAATAAAGG
>JAPYYV010008887.1:0-21716 GCA_030522625.1 Copidosoma aretas | reverse complement strand
ACTTGGAACAATCGCGCGCGATATCATGCTTTCGCGATTCTTGCGCGTGCAGTGCCGCCGGAAGACCGTCGCGACTCGTCTTCTCCGAGCCCTCCTCCCCGGGTGATCCCGCCGGCAGTCAGTTCCGTTCGAAGCGCCGCCCCGCGACGCCCAGGGCGGCCAGACCGAGGAGGACGAGGGCGCTCCCGCGGGCCTTTGGCGCCCCGCTGCCGGCCACCCGGGCGTGCACGACCTCGGCCCAGGTGAGCGAGCCGAGCGGCACCTCGGCGACGATCCTCGGACTGCGCTCGGCGACGCGGCCGACGAGCTTCTCGATCTCGGCCGCGCAGGCCGCCAGCTGCAGCTCGGAGGGCCGCCTCGGGACGGGCTGGCTCAGGACGAAGAGGTCGCCGTCGGGCGCGACCTTGCCGCGGAGGACGCACTCGGCGACCCGGAGCTGGCGGGACAGCCCGTCCAGCATGGCTTCCAGGGTGACGACGCGCTTGTCCGAGTCCTCGGGCAGCTGGTAGTAGATCCGGTCGAGCTGGGGGGCGGAGGGACGTATTATTGGTCGTGGACTATGTTTCTTCGTGCAAGGGGGTGTTGCATGATCGACAAAAAAACGTGGCAAGTGAGATCTTTGTAGTTCTCTGGGGAGATCGTCTACATGGCCCACCGTGCGTTTCTGAAACGTTTCATCCAAGAATCGAGAAACGCTTCTGAGATAAATCCAGAGTGAGTCTGATAGGAACCATTGCAGAAAGGTACCGATCAATCGGTAACGGGCTTTGCCGTTCAAATATGTTGCATTGCTCTTAATGACCATAATAGTATCGAACACGGTGTGAAACCCTTGTGAAAACGTTATTTTCAAAACTTCAAAACGTTTTTTAAAGCGATCATCATCGCCATCTTGTGAAAACATTTTGGAAACTGTTAAAAATCTCAATAAGCCTAAACATATCGTCGCTCGGCAGGAAAAAGGTGCCAATTCGGCCGAGCGCTATGATTGATGACGATTCAGATCAGCGCTGAGAAAGCCTAATAGATCAATTAAGTAACTGTTCGCTATCTTATCAGAAACTTGCAGCAAGAAAGTCACTGAAGTGGGTCTCGGAAACGTCCATGCAAAGTTTCAGATCTCAATATTGCATCTATTGCACGGATATTATTGTAAAAAATTTTATACTTTTTTTTTTAAATCTATTTTAACGTTCCACGGTAAGTTTTAAAACTGTACATGGATGTTCCCAAGACCCAGTGGAACAAATTTCTTGCTGCAAGTTTTGTAATTATCCCCTTTCTTAGAGCTTGGCCGAATTGGCTGCACCTATTTTCTCCCAAGCTAGAATATATGTATATCATATCTTCCTCTATTATATAGTTCTTTTGGTAGATCACCCCCTCCCCCCCCCTCCCTTCCCACACACAAATTAACCCTAACAGCCCGAATGTTTTAGAACCGTTTGAAAAACATAATTAGACACAATTTAAATAAATGAAAAAATTTATTCATTCATTTAAACAATTGTAAAAACTATCATAAACGAGCTTAAGCCCCCCAGTTCTACACAGACCGATTCTACACGCAACGCTTTTCGTATACCTATAGATATATGTAGAACTGACCCTCTGTCCCAGGTATCTTAGTATTATCATCTGAATAATACCATATCTATAAGTAGTAACAACAAGCAGCGGACATTATTGACGTTATAGAAACATTTGAAAAACATTATTGGCAGTTTTTTAAAAATTTTCTTCTACTAAAAGGCAATAGTTTTCAAACGTTTCTGAAACATTCGGGGCTATTAGGGAAGGGAATATTCGGCTGTTTTCTTTGTTATTTTGATGGGTGTAAAAATGTTTCGCCTCCCCCCTTTCGCCCTCCTGCAGCCCCTTTCACATTTTTAAGGCCTTCCCCACCTCCACAATATTAAGAGCCGTTTGTTATTTGTTATCGAACTTTAATCAATTAAACAATATAATAAGTTTTTGAGAAACAACACATTAAAATTTGTGATACACGATAAGAAGGTATTTCTATTAATTCAGGTATTTCGGTTAAATATAAAAAATAATAATAATATAACATCAAACATGCATACATTCATTTTTTTTCATGACAAGATTTGACAGTCATAACTTTTCTCAGTTGCTTCCTCATGGAGTAATTTATTATTTGTATCTGTCAAAGATTAAGATTTCTTAAAAACATGTCAGAACTCTCTCTCTCTCTCTCTCTCTCTCTCTCTCTCTCTCTCTCTCTCTCTCTCTGTGTGTGTGTGTGTGTGTGTGTGTGTGTGTGTGTGTGTGTGTGTGCGCGCGCGTGTGTGTGTGTGTGTGTGCATGTAATCAGTCATATCTCAGAAACCCTTTCACCGATTTCAATGATCTAGGGTAGCCTACATTATATAATTTCTTTTTTATGCAAATAGTATTATATTTTTTTTGTAAATCAGTCATATCTCATAAACTCTCTGACTAATTTCGATGATTCAGGGCTTAAAATATTTTTTTTAACGTCCTTTTATTAGCTGGGAAAAAAAATTGAAGTTTTATACTTTATTAAGGTTGTTATGACGATTTGTTACGTCCAAAAAACGGTTTTTGGGTGAAAATATTGAACGTTGATTTTCTCAATAATTATATCTCATAGAGAATTGGAATAACTTTATGAATTTATAGAAACTAGTTTTATTGTATTTCTCGATCAAAAAAATTATGATCCAATCTAATAAATAATCATATCTTGTAAAGCAAAAAATCAATTTTTTACAATCATTTATCATTTTGATTCACTATTTTCTTTTATTTGATATTATTGAGATACTACGACTTTTTTTGAAAATCATTACTCAAAACATGCACGACGATTAAATAATGCTTTTGCTAAATTTTCGATGTATTATGAATATTAATACAAGTAAAAATATTGAATAATTGGTTCAATTGTTTTTTAAATAAAATAATTCGAAACAATATTTTTTGTACTATTTGTGTAAACAAATTATAATTTCGTTTTAAAATAATTCAATTTTTTTAGATCATAAATAGCTGTTTCACCATTCTAAATAATCCCGATACGTTATTTAATTATATTTTTTATATTAAAAATAAACAGAAGAACATATCTTGAGGAAGCATTTTGCTAATTTATTGGCAACGGTTTTTTTTTAATGAAAGAAACACTACAATTTTTTAGAAAAATCAGTCATATCTCATATACTCTGATTTCGAAGATCCAGGGCTTAAAATATTTGTTTCAATATCCTCATATTAGCTGGGAAAAATAATTGAAGTTTGATACCTTATTTAGGTTGTTATAACGTTTTTTTAATCTCCAACAAGTGGTTTTTCGCTATTTATTGAGTAAAAATATTAAGCTTTGATTTCCTCAATAATTTTATCTTGTAGAGCATTGGAATAACTTTATTTTCCATTTTGAATCATCTTTCTTCGTTATTTTTTTTTTTTTTTTTTTTTTTTTAACAAATACTAAATTTTTTTTTTTAAATCAGTTATTTCTCAGGAATTTGTTGATAGATTTTGATAATTCAGGGCTTAACACATTTAGTTTTGTACACTCATTGCGGATCAAAAAAAAAATTTACGTTGCATACCTTGTTAAGATTGTTATAACGATTTTTAATGTCCGAAAGGCAGGTTTTAGCGGTTTGCACGGTAAAAATTTTATTTCCTAAATAATAAAATCTGATAAAGCACTGAAATGGCTTTATTTTTTATCCAGAACCATCTCCTTACGGCATTTTATTTCGTTTTAATCGAAGAAATACTAAAATTTTGTGGTATAATCAGTCATATCTCAGAAACCCTTCGAGTGATTTCCATGATCCAGGGCTTATTATGTTCGTATTTATTTCTTCATATCGGTTTAGTAAAGTAATTCAAGTTTTATATCTTTCTAAGGTTGTTACAACGGATTTTGATGTTCACAAAACGGTTTTTATGTTTTTTTTTCGGGTAAAAAAATTTCAATTGGATTTCTTCATAGTTATATTTCGCGGAGAATTAAAATTTTTTAATTTCAATTTTTGATTAATTTTTTTACGCCATTTAGAAAGAAATACTAAGATTTTTGTGAAAAATAAGATATATCTCGGGAACCCATCGACATAATTTTAATATCCAGGATACAAATATTTATTGTTGCAGCAATACATCAGTTAGATAATTCTAATATGGTAATGTTGCTTATTCATGTTTATAAAACAATTTTTTTAATCTGAAACGACAATATTTTGATATTTTCGGATCGACAAAATTATGATTTAATTTAATAAATAATATTATCTTGTAATGCACAAAAATAACTTCATTCACAATTTTTTACTATTTCGATACACTATTTTCTAATATTTTTATTATTGAGGTACGACGTTTTTCTTCAAAAATTGTAACTAGACACATCCACGATAATTCAATAATATATTTGCTACATTTTCGTTATGTTACATATTAGAAATGATTTTGAATATTTGGTTTTATTGTTTTTAAAATAAATTAATTTAGACAAGGTTTCTTTACTATTTAGGTGAAAATATTATCATCTTATTTGCAAAATATTTAAAAATGTCTCTATGCGCGAGTGTGTGTGCGCGGATGGAACCAATCATATCTTAGGAACCAAACGATATAATCATATCTTTATATCCGTTCAGGTAAATAATTTAAGTTTCTTACCTTATTTATGTAGTAATAATGATATTTGATGTTGGAAAAATTGTTTTTGCTGTTTTTGGTGAACAAATTTCAATTCGATTTCTTGAATAGTTATATATCATAAAAACATTAAGATATCTGTACTGTCCATTTCTAATCATTTTTTACTTCATTTCTTTCATTTTTTATGAAAGAAATACAAAGATTTTTGTGGAAAATGAGTGATATGTCGGGAACCCGTGGACATATTTTTATTATTAATGGATAAAAATGTTTATTTTCTTATGATTATAGCGGTTGAATAATTATAATACAGTTTAATGTACCATTTTCAGCTTTTAAAACAATTATTTTGAACTAAAAAAATTGGTTTTTGATATTTTTCAATTGAAAAAATTATGATTTAATCTAATAAATTATTATATTGTGTGATACATATAAAAAAATCTATATCCACAATTGTTCATAATTTTAATACACTATTTTCCTATATTTTCATTATCGAGGTACTACCATTTTTTTGAAAAATTATAACTCGAAATGTGCATAATAATTCAATAATATTTTTACTACATTTTCGTTATGTTCAGTACATCAATTTTAAAAGTAATTTCGAATGATTGGTTCAATTGTTTTTCAAATAAAATCATTTTAACAATGTTTTTTGTGATATTATAGTAAAAAAATTATAACCTTATTTTTAAAATAACTCCACTTTAAAGAGCTTAACAATAGCTTTTTTCCCCATTTTGCATCTACGTTATTAAATTTTTTTTTTTTTATTAAAGCAGAAAAATAATATTTGAGGAAGCTTTTTGCTATTTTATTGGCAGCGGTTTTCTTTTTGTTCATTGAATTAGAGATATTGAAATTTTTGTCATTTTTTTTTCACACTACCTAATTATAGGAGGCAAATAGATGGACTTTATACTTATCAATAAACTTATAAAAGTAAGTTGCACAGTAGCCCCATTTAATTAAGGTAGTTCTCGTGCAGTTGTTCTTAACCCATATGAATTTATAGGTAATCAATATTTTTCACATTAATTGTTGTTTCCCTACGTTAATTCCAATTGAAATAAAAGAAAGCCCTTTTTGAGTGCTTGCTATCGTTGACTTAAAAAGAGTTACCATTGTAGTAGCCCAAACTTCATTTTTTTAACAATGCAGCATATTTGAACAGCTTTCCCCGTTGTTATTTCATTATTATTAAATTCTCGCAGTTTGTAGATTCAAAGAATATTACAATGTATTTTACAATAAAATTGAGTAAGGAAATGGTGCAGCCTACTACTGATAACTAAAATCTACTTTACCAACAGAGAGCTGTTAGGTTAAAGAAATGTTGGTAACAAATATAACTAACACAATAGTCACAAAAGCATAATATATTATTCACCGACCTGTTTCTTGGAATAAAACAGCCTCGCGGCCCCACCGCAGACGGGACAGCAGGCCCCTGGGGGCGTGACACCCACGCAGTTCTGCCTCGCCAACGGGGGACAAGCCACCGCCTCGGCGCACCTGGGCTTGGGCTGTTCGCCAATCAGGCCGACGGCAACACACTCGCCCTGGTAATCGACGACCATGCGATCGGCCCAGGCCGCGCACTCGCTCTCGTACTCTTCGCCGTTGATGCCGCAAACCTTGCCCCGCGTGCTGCAGCCCTGCTGGCAGTGGCCCCAGTAGGCTAGCTGGGCCCCTCGTTGCAACAGGGAGCAGACGGACGGGTGCTCGTGGCCCTTTCTGTCGCAGACTGGGCCTGTGTAACGCGTGATTTGGGTTAGTGTGAATTTTGTTGTAAATTATACATTTTATGAAGGAAAATACAAATGGTGCTGAACAAAAGTATTCATAAATTTAATATGAATCGCAGTGCGGGGTAATTTGGAGCAAATAACGTATTATTATTTAAAACCACCTCTGATCGAAAGGGACCGTAATAAAACAGAACAACCTGATATTGATTGTGGCTTGTTTTTGGGTTTTTCATACCGAAACACAAGTAAAATTTATCGAATAAAGAATTTTTTTTAAAAACCAAATATTGACATGATTTTTTTCAAAAGACGTTTGAATTTTTTCGAATGTCCCAATGAAGTTCAAGTTGCTGATCTGAAAAGTCAATGTCAAGTTAAGGTACCTAATAAACAGTAATAGATTTTTCGTATTGTCTTTCAGGGTTGAAAATGGCAATTTTTGAGTTTTTCGAAATTTGAATACTGAAAATCTAGAAAACTATCATATTTTTAGGAAAGTTGCATAAGATCTGGTGGGTTCGAAATCACTCAAAAATTGAAATAAAATTTGTTCGGAGCGCAATGAACAATTTTTGCAATCAAGAAGAAAACAAGAAAGAATTTTGAGACTCACGTTTTCCTGGATCCGTCAGGTAGATTATCACAAAATATTGGACGCGTATCTTTTCTTTTTTCTGATGAAAAAAAAATGATGGAAATAGAGTACATCTTAGTTCGGTAGTAGGGATAAAAAACGTCATTGGGCTGCCCTAATTATTATAGGGGATATGAATTCGTGTGCTCGGCTTTGTGACGTCATCAGCCCCCAATCTTGAACTTTGATACGCTCTATTTTCCTCAATTTTTGTTTACATGCAAAAAAAAAAAATTACATGTCCAATATTTTTGAGCTATCTACCTGCAAAACTTTTATGATTTCATGAGCGTCTTATTCCCTATTTTTTGAAAAAAAATAATGGGTTTCAAACGATTTTTGGCCCATTTTAGATCCGGAAACATGCAGATCCCGAACAGAATCAAACGTTTTAAGAACGTTTTTAAAACGTCCAAAATGTTCGCTGCCTATATTGTTTATAACATCGATTCGGGGGGCCTGAGCTAGTTTATGATAGTTTTTACAATTGTTAAAACAAATAAATACATTTTTTTATTTCTTTAAATTATATTATAAACTAGCTCCGGCCCCCAGTATTGATGTTATCATCTGGATGGTAACACTCAACAGTCACACTAGTTTCACGGAAACTAGTGCGCAAGCGACAATAAGCAGCGGACATGTTGGACGTTTTTTGTACCATTTCAAAAACGTTTAGGGGTACAATTTTGAACGTTCTAAAAACGTCCAAAAAACATCGATGCTGTTCTGGATTTGTTTTCGGGGAACGATTTCGCACGAGATTGCGCCAAAAAACGGCGAACGGTTTCTCGAAGATGGGCATTATTCAAACGTATATTTGCATCCATCATACTCCCGACTCTGCGCTCCTCCAAAACCACGACGATGTATCAACCCTTGCATATTATGAAACAACATCAGCGACAATGACCCACCTCTCTTGTCGGCGCGCGGATCGCAGCCGTGCCTCACGCACTCGTGCTGCTCGCAGGGCTTGTGTATGGGCGACAGGCAGACCCTGGACCTCCCGACGCACGTCTCGTTGGGCCTGCAGCTGCCCGGCTCCGGCCCGCAGACCTGCTCGCGCCTCTTGGAGCAGCTGTTGTACTCGAGCTCCCCGACCAGCAGGCCCGCGCACTTGGCCAGACAGGCCGAGGCGTAGGTGACCCCTAGCCTGCTGCACACGGGCACGTAGTGGCTCGGGCACTCGCAGGGCAGGCGCGGCCGCAGGGACGAGTAGCGCGCCTCGGCGCAGTCCTTGCGCGAGCAGGTGACCTCGCCCTCGAAGCACCGGCAGGGCTTGCACTCGAGGTAGAAACTCGTGCGGTGGGCGACGAAGCTGTTCTGGACCCAGCAGGTCGTCGTTGCCGGGCAGTTGAGGTCCCGGCACTTTTCCAGGCTCCCGTGGCCCGAGCACTGGCAGACGCGGTAGCAGCCCGCGTGCTCCGCCCGCGGTATCTGCGCCCACGCGCCCACCGGGATCAGCTGCTTCGACATCTCGCCCAGCGGACAGCCTGCGGTCGGTGTGATAATTAGTTTCTCGATACTTTTCCCAGTCGGCAATACTTTTCGCGCCCGCCCGTAGGGAGGGTGTCGTGCAAAGTATAGGATTCTAGCACCGTGTGCAAAGTAGTGTTTTCTTGCCTGCCTCGGCGGTAAGTGTATTACTTTTGCTCCGGGGTACTGTTTTTCTCATGTAGTATATTGTACTCCAAGTTGAAGGCGAGACATTTTTTTACTTTTACTCCGTAGTTGCGAACCAGTACATTACGTAATGGGGGCCCGAGGGAGTAATTTTTGCACGAGCGTGAAGATCAGCGTGCGCACAAGTTGCGAAAGTTACTGTTGACAGGGATGTTTCGGGATGTGACTACTTGGGCGTGCTTTTTTAGAACGGGCAGAGACACTTCACGGTCTTGGGCTTCAGAAAAGCAAGACAAAACAATGTTTGAAAAAATATTGTGTTGCTCTTGGAAAATATTGAAAAAATTAATTTTGTCTTGGTCTTGAAGTATCTTAAACTGTTGCTTGCTCGTAGAGGAAGCTTTGTATCGGTAAACAGTAGATTTCCTTACAAGGAGGGGAGACAGAACTTCCGCACGAACGAGATATGACGCCTCGAGGCGAAGCCGTTCCCCTCCATGTAAGAAATAGTGTTTTTTTCCATCCCTTGGGCGGAAGTTTGCAGTTCCACGGTTAGGTTAGGCTAGAAGAAGAAGTACTTTTACCCACACCTTAGTGGAACAGCGAAACTACAAACTTTCACCCAAAGGATGGAAAAAAAACACTATTTCTTACATGGAGGGGAACGGCTTCGCTTCAAGGCGTCATATCTCGTTCGTGCGGAAGTTCTGTTTCCCCTCCTTGTAAGAAAATTTACTATTCTTCAAAATATGTCAGAAATGTTTATTATAGTGTTTGAAATGATAATACAACGTTTAAAGAAAATTTCTGTAACTGTGTGTGTGTGTGTGCGCGTGCATGCAAGCAGTCATATCTCAGAAAACCTCTAACCGGTTTCAATGATACATGGCTTAAAATAATGTTTGGTTTTATATCTTTACAGGGGCTTTGAAAAAAAATTCAACTTTCATACCTTATTAAGGTTGTTATGACGATTTTTGTATGCCTGAAAAGCGATTTTTGCTATTTTTTGGGTAAAAAAATTTTAATTGGATTTCCATTATAATTATATCTTATAGAATATTAAAATAGTTTTATTTTTCATTTTAAATCATTTGACTACGTTATGTCACTTTTTTTTATGAAAAATCAGTCATATCTCATAAACTCTCCGACTAATTTCGATGATCCAGGGTTTAAAATATTAGCTTTAATATCCTTATATTAGCTGTGAAAAATTATTGAAGATTTATACCTTATTAAGGTTGTTTTGACAATTTTTTCATCTCCAAGAAGTGATTTTTTCCTATTTTTTTACAATTATGGATACAAAAATTTCAATTGGATTTCCTAATTATATCTTGTAAAGCATAAAAATATCTTCATTTTCCATTTGAAATCATCTTCCTATGGTATGTCGTTTCTTTTTTATTCAAGCAAAAGTAATATTTTTATGAAAAATCAATCATATTTTGGAAACTTATGGAGAGATTCTAATCATGCAGAAAGTAGACTGTTTTTTTTATCTAAAAAATTCTAGTTATATATCTTATGAAAGTTGTTTTGATGACTTTTTATGGTGAAAAAACGGTTATTGGCTATTTTTAAAATTTTTTTAATTTGGTTCTCTGCACATTTTAATATTATACATGATTAAAATATGTATTTTATTCATTGTGAATAATTTTACTAGGATATCTCATCCAGTTTTGATAAAAAAAATACTAAGATTTTCATGAAATATCAGTCATATCTTGTGACCCCATTGACAGATTTGAATTATTCAGGTATACAAATTTTAAGTTTTTTATGCTTATAGCGGTCAAACATTGAAAATATAGTTATATACCTTAATTAGGTCTTTAAAACTGTTTTATGAATCTATAAATACCAGGTTTTTGATGTTTCTCGATCGAAATAATTATAATCCAATCCAATAAATAATTGTATCTTGTAAAGCAAAAAATAAATTATTTTGCTGCCGTACATCATTTCGATTCACTATATCCTTATTTTTGAGATTATCCACCTAGTCCTGGCAACAGTGAATTTAACCAGTAATTTTTCTTGCAATTATTGAGTTCCACACCATAAATAAACCCACGTAACCACTCACCTTCTAGTCCACTTCATCCACTTACGCACTTACTTCTTACCCTTCCTGCTCCCAATAAACTACCCCTACCAAACTACAAGCAGGCTAACCCACCTAAACCAAAGAAAAGCAAGTTTAACAAAAAAAAAAAAAAAAAAAAAAAATCCGCACTACTAAATGATTGCATCACCTAATCATCCACCCCTCGTAACCGTACCAACCCCTGTATACAAGCCCCTCCAAACAAAAAGCCGGTTAAGATGCCTAATTATGGCAAAAACAAATTTGATCGGTTTTGTATTTTTTAATTAATTGAATTATATATCATGCATGAACCAATCGAACCGCCTATCTCCTACTCGAACTTATCCAGAAGAAATCCACCCCTAACCCCCTAACCACTGTGAACCACCTCTACCAAACCAGAAGCCGGCTGACTCACGTAACCTTAGCAACAGCAAATTTAATCACTATATTTTCTTGAAATGATTGAATTCTACACCATAAGCTGACCCACTTAATCACTAATATGATAGCCTTGGTAAATTTTCAATCATGTAGGTGATTTCGGGTGATTTTATCAAATTTAATATATTTTGAATTGAAAATAAATGCTACAAAAATGTTTTGATTCTAATTTTATGTAAAATAAGTAGATTATTTATCTGTGTTATTGATTGAAATGTATGTTATAAATAAAGGGTGATCATCACATTGATCAGAACGAAATAGTTTTGCAATTTTGGTAAATAAAATAGCAATTGATTTTGAAAATCAAGGATGACATATTTCTTATAATTATAAAGAAGCTTATTGAAAATTCTTAAATTTAAATATTTAGATTAAATAAAAATGATTTTTGCAATGACATTTTTTACTTTTATTATAGATAATTCAGGTATCAGGTGTAAATTGCCTTTGTTGACGTATGATATTATCAATACGTATTTTTGACCAGCTGATTACCTTAGACTTTGTCTGCGTAGAATTATTACTTCGAGTAGTCTATTTTATTTTACGCTTTTATAAAATTCTATACTAATTTAATTAAAATAACAGCTGATGTAAAGTTTAAGGTCACTCACGCATCGTGAAAGGCGAGGGAACTCACGATAAGCAAGCACCCTATCGTGAGAGGCGAGGGGACTCACGTTTATCAAATCGCTTGACGTTATTAAATTTGTACAAAACCTAATTCAAACATTTCACTGTATATGAGCGATTAAACTCGTTTTTCTTAGGACTAGGTACCTGAGCCTGCTTGCGGCTTAGTACAGGTATTCACAGATGTTAGATGCTCAAGGATAGGTTTTGTGTGCATTAGTTGGGCTAGAAGATTAGGATAGGAGGCGGATCAACATGTGGTATAAAATTTAATTATTTTAGAAAAAATAAGTTAGTAAAGTCATTTTTACTACTTTCAATTGTGTGAAATAGTTTGTTGTTTAGAGGGATCGCTTCACAGGGGTTAGGGAGGTCAGAGGAACTAGTTTGTTGAGTTTTCTTGCTTATAGTAAAAAAACGTATCACTTGATAACAAAAAAACAATTAAGCTTGCTGTTTTTAGAGTTAGGTAGGTAGAGTCAGCCTGCTTCTGGTTAGATAGGATTGGTTCATAGTGGTTAGGGAGTTAGGGGTGGATTCTTGTGGATTATTGGGAGTAGGGGATAGGCGGTTAGATTAGTTTACGCATGATGTAGGATTCAATTATCTTAAAAAAACAAAAGATCAACATTGTTTTCACCATAATTAGGCATCTTAACCGGCTTTCTGTTTGGAGGGGCTTGTATACAGGGGTTGGTAAGGTTACGAGGGGTGGATGGTCAGGTGATATAATGATTTTGTAGTGCGGAATATTTTTTTTTTCTTTTTTTTTCCCGACAAATAAACTATTTAACTCGCTATTCCTCGGTTAGGGTGGGTTAGCCTGCTTGCAGTTTGGTAGGGGTAGCTTATTGGGAATAGGAGAGGTTAGAAGTAAGTACGTAGGTGGATGAAGTGGACTAGAAGGTGAGTGGTTACGTGGGTTTATTCATGGTGTAGAACTCAATCATTGCAAGAAAAATTACTGATTAAATTCACTGTTGCCAGGGCTAGGTGGATTAACGTACTTGTGATGAAATAGTGGTGGTTTACGGATATTAAGAGTATCTGCTTTGGTGGATCTGGTGGGATAGGGCGTAGGGTAATTAGGTAAATTAAGTGGCGGTGTAGAACTTGATTATTTAAAGTAAAACAAACGCTTAAGCTTTCTGTTCTCAGAGTTATTTGGGTTAGCCTGCTTGTTGTCTGACAGGGGTGGTTTCCACCCCTAAAAAGCATGTTCAGGAAAAACAAAAAACCCGGGTTCACTGTTTTTCAGTGTTTTATTATTCCCCAAAGTCTGGTTTCGATCGGTCAGTGACAGTTGGGTAGGATTATACTCGCGAGTGTAAAAAAAGTACCGTTTCGTCGCACTGCCCGTCACGCGCAACGTACCGACCGATCATTGGATGGTTGTAATACAGAGACGGAGTGGAAACAACCGGGCGTATGTAATACGCATACGCACCTGGCAGACACCGGTGACTCCCACGCTCCCTGTGATGCACGACGCAGATCTTCCCCGCCGGGCAGGGATCGTTCCTGCAGGGCACGTTGATGTCCTCGTCCATGCCGAGCGGGGCCTCGTTCTGCTCGCGCGGATCCTCGAGAAAGGGCCGCAACGAGACGCAGGGCGAGCCGGGCTTGGGCGGCGAGAGCCTCGCGCAGAGGGTCGCGGCGTTGTGGCCCCGCACCGCGGACCAGTCGACGCAGCTCGTCATCAGCTCGAGACAGTCCTCCCGGCAGAGCCGGGTCTCGTGGAGCCGGGCCTCGCAGGGGCGCAGCTGGAGCAGACAGGCGGCCGCGCGCAGGGTCGCCGGGGGACAGGTGGCCGCGGCGCGCACCGGGACGCCGAGGCCGGTTATGGTGCCGCCGCGGAGCCAGTGGTCGAGCTCCCATTTGGCCGAGTCGTCGGCCGCCGGTGTGCAGGCTCTGCGGGGGGAGGGCCAGGAGAGGGGATCGGTGTATTACTCGCGGCTGTTGCTGAATGTAATTATGGTGGAGGCGGCCCAATGAGCATTTGATGTACTATTATCATTGTAATAGAGTTGAAAAAAAATTCTTTTTTTTTCGAAGTGTTCAAAAATAATTTTTTTTTTTTTTTTTTAATATGGAAATGTTACCTTGAATGTCCGCTTTTAGAAAATTAAATAAATATTATTAAAGTGTTCCGAAAGAATTCTTTTACTGATAAAAAAAAAAATTATTATTACGTTAAAATTTCACTCAACAATGTACATTTATTTTCAGGTAAAATTATGATTTGAGGTACTAAGATGATATTCAAAGGTATACATTTAGCAAATTTTATTAAAATCGGTAGAAAATCAAGGATAAATAATTTTCGGTGATCTCAAATATTAAATTTCTTCTTGTAAATGTGTGTGTGTGTGTATTATTTATGGGATACATTCGACTGTCTTACAACTTTTTTCGGCATTGTTACTGCTTGCATGCTTTTCATAAGTCATTGATTACTTTATACAAAATTAAAGAATGCTAAAAGAATTATCTAGAAGCAGACATTCAAGTGTTCCAAAAGAATTCTTTTTTTTCGAATATCTGATCATTGGGGGGTGAAGTTTTCGTGGGGTTTCGTATTGAGGGTGGATGACGTTTGGCTCCACTGTTTTTTATTATTCTGGTGAAATGATGCCGGCAGGAGGGGAGGACGGTTTGAAATCCTAAATACAGAGTATCGTCCTGTGGATATTTTGTTTGTGCGCATTATGATTCCAACAAAATAATGATATGCGATATCATTTTTCACTGCATTTGGTCCATTATTTGGTCTCATTCAACTGGTACGTGTGTATGTATATACCCTCACTTTATAGTGAATCCTCTCAAATCCGCGCCCATATGACTTCTCATTTCTCATATGCTCGGGCAATATAGTCGAAGAAATAAAGCACTGAGCTAGCTCAAATTGGCACAGTAAGATGGATCACGATGGATACAAACATTTATTAACAAATTGAAAAATTGTTTGAATCAACGAACAAACAATTTCATCGTATTCTTTGATTAATTTTGAGCAAAAAACATGTCTTTGAAATTTTTCGTAAGTTGCGTAGTTTTTGAGTAAAGAATTCCCAAAGTTTGAAAAAATAACTTACGAATTTTTTAAGTTATTTTTTCAAACTTTAGGAATTTTTTGCTCAAAAACTACGCAACGTACGAAAAATTTAAGAGATATGTTTTTGCTCAAAATTAATCAAAGAATACGATGAAATTTTTTGTTCGTTCATTCAAACAATTTTTCAATTTGTTAATAAATGTTTGTAGTGCAATAATTTATTTATTGAAAATTCATTGATTAACTATATTCACAAAGTTCCTCGATAGCATGACGAATCGAATGCAAAAAATCCCATAGTGATCCATCTTACTGCGCCAATTTGAGCTTGTTTGGCTTGACAGCGTGCTTTATTTCTTCGACTAATAGTAAATATTCCAAAAGCTCCTGTTCGCAACCTCGGCGGTTCTCTTTAAGAAACCGATACAAGAAAAAGAATCACTGTTAATTTATCAGTAATGCCGATGGCCATGCAAAATTTTTACAGTAAAATTACGCGGTTCAAAATAATACTGTGTAAATCAGAAAAAAAATATAAAATCACAGTGTATCACCGTTCAAAGTATGGTAACTGGCACCAAAGGTTATGGGGTAAAAATTACTGCAACGTCTTGGGCGTTTTTTATTGGAATGATGTAAATATCTCGAATTCAGGTGTTATGTAAATAAATTATGCCAAATTTATTTGTGATACAAAAATACCAGGCTAACCACTTTATTTTCAAGAAAATTGTTCCTGAAAACTCGGCACTTAAACACGCAATCGTACGGGAATCATCACTAAAACGTCTGTAACTCCGAAAGTAAATCACAGACCTCTAAAAATCAAATTTGTATTTGTACTTTTTTCCATAAGAAATCTGTTAGAATTGTAAAAATTCCATGTTGACGACTTGGATTTTGAGAAAATTGAAAGGCAAGTAATGTATATGACCAGTTGCTATCGTTCTTTTATCGATATTTTACAACTTTTTAGGCCAATTAAAGCTCTCGAATTCCAATACCCCCCCCCCCCCCCCCCCGAATGCATACACATGTTTTATCGGATCGAAGTAGGAAAAAAGGGCAAAAACCTGAAAAGCGTGGTCGGCCGATCGTTGAACTTGGAGCAGAAGGCGAGCCCGGTGCAGCCGATCTCGCACGAGTCCTCGGCCTCCTCGAGGCACCTCCTCAGCTCGTTCTCCAGACTCGAGCTCAGACACGTGCTCTCGAGCTGCTGCCAGGCCGACCAGTCCGTGTGGAAGGCCCGCCAGCAGAGGCTCTGGCAGCCGCGGCGGGCGGCCCGGGCGCAGCAGCCCAGCTTCGCGGCGTTGAGGGGCAGGCGCTGGGGCTTGGCGCCGTTGGCCGGCGAGGCGGACTGGAGGAAGCAGCCCCAGAGCGGCGAGTGCGGGAGTATCGGGCCGCAGGGCTCCTCGAGGGCGTCCAGCATGTCGTGGACCGCCGGGGAGGCGTGGAGGGCGCGCCGGCAGCTGTCCAGGCAGCCGGGGCTCGACGCCTGCTCGCAGCAGTGGAGGTCTGCGGGAGGCGGGCAGAGAGCAGAATCAGACAGCTGGCGCGGAATAAGCTGTTTTTTTTTTTCTTCTTACGACCGATCGCACGAGTGGAAAACATTGTTGCATCCACGCTACGTGAAAAGTATGCTTCATTATCGCTTCTATCTCCGGTGGAAGACATCGCGATTTTACCATCAAAATTGTGCCGTTTGGGTTATTTCGGTTCGAAATATGATCAATATTCCGGTGCATAAATTATTATCGTCTGAACTGTGAATAAAAGTTTTTCACTTTTTTTTTTGCTTGATAAACAAAACCTTATACCTTCAGAGAGTCACAACTATCAAAATAGTTTGTTTTCGTATTTATTAAAACAATGTTTGGATTTTATCTATGATTTTTATTAGAAATATTAGTTTTTTGAGAAAAAAATTTGGTTTCGAAATTTTATTATTTACTTGGGATCTACTTTCTGCAACATATTCCTTGATAAATAAACTTGTTTTCAATTCTTCGAGAAAATCGCATTATTTTATTTGAGTATTGTTGAGTTTTCCATAAACTACATTTAATTTTACCATGAATATAAAATTGGCTCAAAATTCAAACGCTCGTTCCACAAACAATTATTGGTTTGAATAAATTTTGAAATAAAAGTGCTTTAAGAATATTTATATTTTTAAATATTCAATTCATATGACAATGTTTCGAGCATAATAATGTTGATATTAAAATCTTCATAGCACTTTTTTTGAATCTCAAAATCGAGATAGCACCTTCATCCATTGAAGAAGCAATATTTAAAGAAAAAAAAAACTGTGGATTTGGATCCATCTGCGTGAGATGTGCTGATACTATAGGTCCAAGTCTTGATCTCGAGCATGCCATAAAAACTCGTGAATTGTAAGGTAAAAGTTAAGTTCTGCGTCATGACTTAAGATCTAAATTAGCGCTGGAAAAATGTATTTTTCGTTACATGGCGCTTGTATGTCGTAAATTACGATTGGACCCCCCCCCCCCCCCCCCCCCCCCCCCCCCCCCCCCCCCCGTAAAAAGTACTTTTCTTCTTATCAATTTCAAGAGCGATAGTGTCACATTCTCTTCCTACAGTGAAATATCGTATTCGCTATTTATATAATTATGTACGGCAATTAACTCATACATACAAAATACTTATTTACGAAGCAGAAAATATAAAAAATTTTCTGCTAGGTTATCCCTGGTAGAAATTCTGCCATATTTGGCCATAAAATGGCTTAAAATGTACTCAAAAGCCATTTTATGGCCGGAATATGGTAAAATTTCTACCAGGGATGTTGGACTTTTATTTCTAAATTTAAGAAAACTCGATATGCCGCTATGCCAGGCATCAACATTATTACTGTTAATCATATTTTTTATCTAATTTTTATTTTAATCAACGATACATTTAACAAAATTTTTTCAAGACTTTGAATCAAAATTATCGTTACTTTTCAGAAACATTTCAGTTAACTCCTTCTACATCTGCGAGTTTCGTTTGAATCATAGTCATGTGATCATCTCCAGCCAATCACATTAAGAAAAAAAGGCTTTATTCCAAGTGATTTTTTTTTTTTTAAGTATGATATCTTTATCTAAAAAAGGACCAATATCGTGTACGCTACTCGTGGAGAAAGTACTGTATAATTTTTCGGGTGTTTGTCAACCTCACCTCCAACTAAGGTAGCAATTGATACACTGAAAAAGAATGCCACACTTTAGTCCCTACAACTCACTGTTTGAACACTCCGTGAGTAAAGTTTCACTTTTGGTGTCTGTAAATAATGTGGGAAAAGTTTTTGATTCCAGCACCGGGCTTAAAGTATTATTTCTCACGCTCTGGTGTCCGAAATAACCATTTTGCACAATAGAATGCACGAAAAAACTCTCAAAGTCGAAATCTTTACAGGCAAGGTGTCAATGAAAGATCGCACCGAACTGATCGGTAATTCTCACTTCACTCGGACGACAACACTCACCCACGTGCGAAAATCTCCACTTTCCGTCCTCCTTCTTTAAATGAAAAAGATTGTTGTGATTCAGTGCAGCAAACAAAACAAAAAAAGTGTGTTATTTCTGTAAACTGTGAAAAGGGCACCGCGACATCCGTGCCTAAAAGGACGGCCCCCCAACCCAACTTGTATGTATTTAGCAGTACTTCAAAGCTTTGTTCTTAAACTTTATAAAATTCTTATATTTGCTCTTCTGTAAGTCTCTGAATTGTACGAAGAAAAATTAGGGATATTCTCACGCAACCACTAAACGCATAGTTAGAATTGTTTCGAAATCTGATTATTATAAATACATGAAAAAAAAATTGTGAAAGTCATGACAGAGCTGGATTTTGAAGTTTCCCATAAGAGTATGTGTTTATTGAACCCTCGATCTCTCAGCTCATAGGTTCCGAACAGCTCTGAAACTTTGAGGGTCGACTTCTACGATCGTAAATAACATGTTTACACAGTTTTATCAGAATCTGATTATTTTCATTTTGGGGGTGAGCTCCCTTAAGCTTAAAAAAAAACTTACAGAGCTTCGGATCCTCCGTAGCCTTGGCATCGGCGACGCCCTTCAGGCACTTGGGCACCTGGTGGAAGCAGCCCCTGCTCCCGTACGCCTTGAGGGCCGACTGTCCGCCGGTGTGCTCGCGAAAGAGCTCCCCGCAGTGGGCGCGACAGGTGGCGTTGGCGACGCTCGCGCAGCAGCTCTCCGCGTCCGCGCGCTGCTCCAGACAGTCGGCCAGCTGGGGCTCGTCGCTCCACCGGCAGCTCTTCAGGGCCTCAGGGCCGCCGGCTTGGGCGCAGCTCGACCGGCACAGGGGGTTCCGGGCGAGGCGGCAGCAGCTGCGGCCCGTCCAGTTCTCGTGGCGCTTCACTTCTGGGGAAAAATATTGTTGTTTTGCGATTGTTGTTGTTGTGAACGCATTTTGAATTCGGGCAGGTCGTTTGGAATTTCGCGGAGGGGGTCGTTTGTCGATTTTGGTTCTATAGGCGATCATTTGAAAGCACGTGATGGGGCAGATGCGCGACGGTGGAAAAATATACTCATTCGAGGGACAATTGAGATCAAAACTGTGAAAACTAGATTATGATAACGATTTTAAGGAAACGTCGCAAAGTGTTTTTTTCATTCACGTTTGATGTGTGAAAAATTATTTTTTAAATAATATACCAGCGTAAAAAAATGGGCCTTAGACAGTCTTATCAACGATTGAAAAAAAAATTGAAAAATACGGTATTCAACATTTAATTACTGTTACCGACTGTTATGTTCGACTCAGTATGAGCATGGATTTTTTGCCACGAGAACGCATATACTCTCATGTATACTGTTGGACAGATATTTTGTAACAACTAAAAAGATATGCTGTCCAATGAGTTTTTTTAATAAACGTGGTTAAAAATGAAAGTAACAGTTTTTATGTTATATAGTACGAAACATTTACTATTCAGGAATTTGTATCGATGCTTGTCCTTTTTTGGTGCTTACCAACATTAAAAATTTTATGCAAAATTATTAACTTCTTGTACCCGATAAGAGGCTTAGAAATGATCTAATATGGTTTTAGAGCAATTTGTTTGCGAGGAGTTATTCTAAAACCCCGCCATCACAAAAAATATATGTATATATATATATACATATGACATTCTAATAAAGACCTCGAAGCTGTTTTTGAAAACTGGAGAAGAAGGGCTTTCTGCGGCTAGGCTTTGAGCCATCACAAGGCAAATAAATTTTTATCCGTATGGTTGGTAAGATGACCCGATTGTCTATATACCTGGACCAAACAGAAATATCGCGATCACTTTTTAGCGCTGTACCATAAGGGCAGCTTCTTCCATTTGATAACTTTCTACGATATCAGCAAAAGTTATTTTCATTTGAAATTTGCAGCGTAATCATAGGCACCAGCAAAAGCCTTAATTGAGACGTGAAATAAGTTCCGACAATTATTATCACTGTAATTCAATATCAATTGACCATGTTTCAAAATTGGTTTTCAAAAATTTCATAACTCATTTTATTTCATTCCCCTATTTTCAAGCTCTACTGCGCGCTGTATTTCTGGTCAAAAAAAATTTTTGTCACGGCATACATTTTTTTTCGTATTACTTTTGGATCGAAAAAACTATGCTAAAGATATCTCATATTAATTTCATACATCGCGGATCACATTTATATAGTCTTAGAGCCCCGAATTTCATTTTTATATAAACGCGTGTTACAATCTACATTATTTGCATCAATTTACATTATTCACAGAGTAACTTCATCTAGTACCAAACAAAAATTTAACATTTTAAATTGCAATATCAGACACATGCCTATTTCCGTGGCTGTGACTATATTATCCACTATCTCTGACTAAGTATCCGATTAATAATCATTACTAGATCTACAATGGAATTCATTATAATATACAAGGTGTATCCTAACACGTAGGATATAAATTGCGCACATAATTTTCCCATGGTAAAATAAGATACACGCACATGCATACGTTCGACTTAAAATATATCGTCACCCTAAAAAAAAGTCCGAAAAATGTGCACATATATACATATATATGCATGAGCGATTCCAGAAAAATCATCCGTTCTACAGCCGAAAACTAAATTGAATTAATTTGTTGGTAAAATATTTGAAAAACTTAGGTAAATTTCGAAAATTCCTGTAACTTTTGTTTCTGGCCCTAAATTTTGTTTTACTCAACAAGTCTCATCTGTAGATAATACATAGATAGCTGTTTTCAGGTATGAACATGATAATTTTGTCTCTACCCAACTCAGCTTTGATGAAGCTACAGTAAACAGAAATGAGACTTACTATTTTTAATACTTTTTTTTATTAAATTGATAAAAAAAGGGATACAGTTTAAGAAAATGATAATTTAATGTCTTGAAAGGATAATAATAAATTTAATAAATCTGAATAAAATTCATGATAAAAATCATCATGAATATGCTCATAAATTAAATAGCATAGAGAATGGAAGCAAAAATATTAACTTGTTATATTTGACAGAATACATTATCAATTTTTGAAAATAGCTTTAAAATTAGAAATAGTGATATTTATATTACACAACAATGTAAGACAGGGTTATTTCGACAAAAAGATTAATATGGATTTGAATGTAACAATACATTTTTTTTAGAGTCACAGAGAGATTATGGCAAGTAACGCAGGTAACGGTGGTTTTGCAGTGGTTATGTTGAGGTCGCAGTGTAATGAAAAAGTTAAGAGTGCATTGAGTCATCTTCAGTACTATCAGTTTTTACAT
>JAPYYV010008886.1:0-16698 GCA_030522625.1 Copidosoma aretas | reverse complement strand
TTTTTTTATAGAAATCGAAAGACGAATATTTCAAAGGTACTCTCTCAAAATTTTAACTGAATCTGTTTACTTTCAAAATTAACATGGGGAGCTATGGAGTCTCCTTAACTGTTTGTTTTTTATCTGTTTACTTATTTTTTTTTTAATAAGTATATTGTAATTTTTTTAATTTTTATGTTAATCAAGTTAAATTAATCAAGTTGGTTAATACGCTGTTAAAATCGAATTTAATATCTTAACATGAATTTCTTGTAGCTCGATAAATAACTATGATTGTACTTTGTAGGTAATTTGAAAAAGTGGAGTTCAAAAACTAGATGAACCATTACCTTTAAATAATAAAAAATGTCTACTTTACCAAAAATCAGTTTTTACTTACAAAAGAGAATTGACTCAACGGGAGTGGAGGAATCCCAGAAAAAAATTATACAGTTTTTTGGTGAATTTTTATGGTAAAATCTGATGGGCAGTCATAAAAGCAGCAGTATCGAACTTACCGAAGACGATGGATAGAACATGAAGCTGAGAGCATTAGAGATATTGCATCGAAATTTCCAGCTTGACAGGACAACAACATTAATTTAACGTGCAATGTAACGTACATAATTATAATCATGGTTTTTTTTAAATTTACATTATTTATTAAACTTGACGGGTTGTAAACAAGGTTGAAGCGAACATTTTCAGTGACTCAGATGCATTTCTAAAAGAATTTTGCTATCATTACTCACAAAAAAAAATCCGTAAATCTGAATTGTGAGCTAGAAATAGAATAAACCTGTCGCTATTGAATATTTATATTTAGAATTACTTTCGAAATAATAAAAAAAAAATATTGATCAGCCCATTGTGGAACGTTTTACCGGTAAAATTATTGTCATACTTTTTTGTGAATTGTAAAATTATTTAAATATTATTAATTTCATACTTAAAACTAATTACAGGATCTGGATTTTTCAGATACTTTGTTTTATTCTCATATAATGTACTAAGTTGAAATTTAAAAGGAAATCGTGGTAAATATAAACACCAAGGTTTCTATGTACAACAAAGATTGTAATAATTATAAGACATTTTTTTTTAGTTACAATATTTACAATGATCACACTTTTTACCTGTAAAACAAAAAAACGACATTCAATGTTATTTCTTTACCGTTCTCTCTTTTAAAATTATATGGTTTACACTACAATAATTGATCCTACACTGTGCTTGGTTAAATTGCCTCTGCATGCTCGCGTTTAACCGTTATAATATCATATTATACAAAGAGACATTAATGTTACCGACACTTGTAGCGGGGCGGGCACATTCAAATCATACCAAGGTAGTATACTTCCTTACATCTCCCCTTCCACGAAAGATAAAAATTTATTAATTTTTGTCCAACGTACAGTCGATAAATTCTATTATATTTATGTCCTCCTCAATGTTACTTTCAGGCTGGTTGAGTGGGATGAGCTTTGAAATGTGGAACAAATCTGACTCTACTTTTTTGTGTCCTGTATTGATTTCATAGATTAAATTTGATATTTTATTAAGAATTTTGTATGGCTTGATTCTTAGTTCGTCCAATTTTTTTCTGTTTAGTTTATTACCATTCTATACGAATACTAAATCTCCAGTTTGGAATGTATAATTTTTTCTACCCTCATCGTACTTCGCTTTATTGTAATTGTTATACTTGATGCTATTTTCTAATGCTATCTTTCTATTTTTATTTAAGCCGTCATTTTTTTTATTTTTAAGTTGATTGAATTATCTACTCCTGATAATAGATAACTTGGTGTGTATCTTGTGATTGTATGTATTGTCTCATTATATATTTTTACGCATCCATGTGCTATTGATGTCCAAGCTGATTTTTTTTCTTTTTTTTCATTAAGTTTGCATCTAATTTTGTTAACTAGTGTCTGATTTAATCTTTCGTTGAGTTCATTTGAGAAAGGTGCATCCTTTGATGTAAATATTAGTTGTATATTTTCTCTATTTAAAAAATCTTTGAATTCATTGGAATTAATTCCAGGATATTGGTCAGCTAGAATCATTTCTTTTTTGTTATTTATTGATACTAACCTTATTATTTTTATAAAATCATGTGCGTTTTGTGTTTTTAAAGTTAGTATACATGCATAGCGTGTGAAATGATCCACTAAAAGATGTAAGTATTTTTTTGTTGATCTCTGACCTTCAGAACCACCAATTGTATCAATTGAAACTATTTTGTTTAAGTTGAAATATATATGAAGTGCCGTGGACTGGGACTTGTGACCCTCGCGGCTGGTCGAGAGTATTTCTCTAGTACGAGGGGCCCGGAGGGGGCCCACGCTGCTACACGTGACGAGTATTATACTAGGGCTGGTATAATTTCCTTTCGTTACGCGCGTATGTGCGTTTATATGACCGTATGCGTTGCCTCCCGCTCCTGGTGTCTCACTAGAACGAGAGCTCGAGCTCGTCTCCGTCTACTCCTCGGTTAGCAGCGAGCCGACGCGCATCTTCGCGCGGCTAGCTACGAAAGAAAGTCAGCTTCTTGTTTCGTCGCTTCAAGCGGCATCGTCTTCTGGTTTCGGCAGTCATCTTGTCTCGCCTCGCTCGATTATCGCCAGCCTTGTCCACGTCACTCATAGTACTTGCTAGGGGACTAATAAGTATCGTTTCAATTATTTTCTTTGTCAATACTCATACAATTTTAAGATTTGTTGTATTTATTTATATCCAACTGCAGTATAGATCTTTATCGAAATAATTTGGAAGTGTGTCTGTTTACAATACGTTTTATTGTAAAATAACAATAAAATAATATGGCAAAAGTATTATTAGTGTTAATAGAAAGAGTATGTAACATTACTAGTATTACTGTAAAAATATTCATTTTCCATTTTACAATCAAATGTATTTTTAGTACACGCATAGTTCTAAGCGAGTTTATTTGTCTCATGTTTTAGGTGTGTGAAATTTAAAAATATCACGTTTTAAGCGTGATGTTTTACATACATTAAAAATTTTAAGTGCGTTATTTCAACATACTGACGTATGTATTTTGATACACTTGTGATTCATAAGAAAGTGACGCAGATACTAACGTGTAAAAAGTATTACAGGCTGATTACGCGCATAAGTAGGTTGAAATAAAACACTTGGATTTGCAGTGTAATCTCAAAATTATATCGTACAATGTCCTTAATCAACTATGACCCATGAAGGGTTAAGCATTTAGTTTGGCATGCTTACTACAGTTAAAAATGTTCTACTTAACACTTGAACTGCTGAATACTAGTTTTCTTCCTTATAGAGAAAGCTTTGTATGCTCAAAAAAGAGTTTTCTGAGAAACATGTTGGAAACACTTCTTATAGTGTTAGAGATGAAAATAAAGATCAATTAAAGAAACTGAAATAAGAATTTTTTTTTTAGATTCGCTTTTATTTATGCGTAGCTCTAAGACCAAGATAATACCTGCCCTGAATCACGTATTGTCTCGGTATCGCTATGCTCTATCCACACATGTTGTGCATGTGGAGTCTCACGCATAAGAAACTTGATTTTTCTATCCATTTATGATCATAAATTTGATCCTGCAGCAAAGGGACCAACATTTTTAAGCATATGCATCTTAGAGCTTGCTTCGCTCAAGCTCAAGCAAACGAAGGTGTCTGCTGCTGCTTTTGTTTTCCACTTTACCTGTCTGGAGAAGCTTGGGGCGCTGGTTTTACTTAAAAACGATTTTTTTTATTTTTATTATTTACGACTAATAAAAACATGTTTTTGTATAATATCTTTGCTTAACATTGCATTGCTATTAAAGCTAAGTGTTTCCACCAGAAAAATATTTTTTGAGCTATCTCAGAAGCAGGTTAAAAATTGATTAAAATATTTCACCTATCGCGCCATGGACATACAGAGAGACAGGCAGACAGAGACAGACAGAATGAGTTGAATAAAATCTTATAAAAATGTTCGTACGATGTCTTTTTATGTGTGTGTATGTAATCAGTCATATCTAAGGCACCAGTCGACAAATTTTGATGAACCAGGGCTTATATTGTTTATTTTTATGCTTATAGGGTCCCAAAAATAGAAATGCAGTTTTGTAAATTATTGCGGTTTTCAAAACAGTTTTTGACCAAAAAAACGGTTCTTGCTATTCATAAGGTGGAAAATTTTTATTCGATTTTAAAAACAGTACTGTTATATAGAGCATTGAAATAGCTTTATTTTCTGTTTTGACTAAGCCTGAAGCGGTATTTCATTAAAAATGAGTATTTCCAAAAAAATGTTGATTTTTAGGAAACGGTTCCTGCTATGTTTTGAGTAAACAAATTTCAATTCGATGCTTAAAGTAATTGTATCCTATGTAGCATAAGAATAGCTTCAAGTTTTCGTTCGGATCCATTACGGTACTAATTTTTTTTTTTTATTGCATAAAACTGCAACGATGAAAAAAAAATATGCATAGTAAGTGATTCACTTTTTACTATGTACTTCTTACGGAGGGTATGATATTAATCAGTAACAAAAAAAGCAAGCCTGCAGCTAAAGGTGGCTCATCACCCCTGTATAGCACATATTTTGAATATTTTATTATAAATGTTTATTAAAAGTTAAGAGAAGTGTCGCTTTACCTGACAATAACGTAGCCAGTGCTAAAAATCATGCGATTTTTTTCATAACATTTAGTTGTTAAATTTTTCAGATACCGAAGCTTGAAAGAAAAATTCAATAAATTACTTAAATTTTTTTTAATTCACACCTAATTTTTAATTTATTGGGCTCATTATCTTCCTTGAACGGATCTGAAAAATTTAACAACAAAACGTTATAAAGAAAATCGCATGGTACTTAGCACTAGTAGCTATGTTATTGTCAGATAAAGTGACATTTCTCATAACTTTTAATAAACATTTACAATATAATATTTAAAATATGTGCTATACAGGGGTGATGAGCCACCTTATGGTAGTAGACGAGCAAAAATACTTATTCTACAATTGTCCTAAAATTTTGCGTACAGTTTGAGATTGATATTATTTATCATGAGTCAAAATTTGGATAGGCCCAGCGGTGTAGTTTTGGAGATATTGAAGTGTTACTATTGATTTCTTATAGGAAAGCACCTGCATTTGAAGCGAAGTCGTTTAAAACTTTAAAACTCTTCTTACAATTATTTTGAGAAAACAGTATGTTACAATCAATATTATAAGTAAACTAAATGCCAAGCCTGGAAAAGCCCAGCGGTACAGTTCTCCAGTTTTAGCTTTCCAAAGATGAAAACTTCCGTGCAGCTGTATGAGAAAGAAAAGGATAGCTCTATAGTGAAGACGGCATAACCTATGCATATGCTATGGTGCAGTATAGTCATCTCAAACTTTGACTATTCGCTCCTGCGATGTACATAGCCTGATGAGGTCAAGAGATATTCTTGACGAAACGTTGCACATAATAATAAAGATCATAATTATCAACATCTTGTGTCTTTTCATTCCCACAAAATTTTTCTAAACTGATCGACAAGCGAATGCTTGTTATATTTCGTTTTGGATTAATTTCCTAAGATGTTTAAACTTTTCAATATTCTCCAACCACCAGTATGTGTATGCAATTAATTAGTTACATTCCAGACTGAACTTTTAACCTTCTAATTATTTGAAGCCGGAAAGTTTCATTTCCTCCTTTTTATGTTGGTTAATATGTGACATTAAGAATATTATACAGTAGACATACGCCCGCGCCGATTTGCGGACTGTAATTAGAATTTCAACCAAAAAGTGATGTGGTCCCATCTAACAACCTAATAAAAAGGCATAATTTTAACTAAGAGTCAGAATCTCCTTCTACTATACCTTATTATCGTATGTACAATTTATCTGTAATTTAGAAAAAAAAAAAATTTTAATTTGTACTGTTACCAACCAAGACGTAGCGACTTGAACTTCATTATAAATTTATGTTATAAATCGCTATGTTTGAATAATAGGAACAGCATAACTGTAGTGTCAAATATTTTCAAGTAAAAACAGAAGAATAGAGCTTGAGAAAGCTTTGTGCCAATTGATTGGTAACGGTTTTTTTTACTTTCTCGGTGGTGAAACATTCTATTTGGTCGGAAAATGTATTTATTTGTTTTTTTTTGCCTTTCTTGATTCAATTGTAATTTATCATCATGTTTTTTTTTAATTTTTCCATCCTCATTTCATTTTTTCTTTGCTGATGCTATCACGCAGAATTGTGCGCAGCTTTTGTTCCACCACAATAATCATATTGTAGATACAATATAGCAATATATACGTATGAAAATACTAGCTTTCATTTTAATTTCTCCCTAATGTATCGACACAAGACAACATACAAATTCGCTCTAAATATACTTGAAGGGTTGAATACTAATTTCCTAAAGTTTTCAAAAAGGGGTTTGGATTGTTTAATAAGGGTACCTTGTCATTACAAATTGGAACGAACAGCCAATATTTATGCATCTAATAAGACTACCATTAGCCATGCGGGGAAAATTCGAAGCGGGAATAAAACGCTCCTTACAAAACGATTTAATTGACGCGGTTGAATTCAGCGATTGGGGCATACGCATTGTACTGGAGCTTAAAAGTAATGGAAACGTTCGAATTGTCGGAGACTTTAGAGTCAAAATTAATTTAGTTTTAAAGATTGATACTTTTCTGGCACCTAAAATAGACGAATTCGGTTTGTTGCCTAATTGCACCAAATTTACAGAACTGGATTTAACAGAAGCGTGCCAACTAATACCCTTAGACGAGAAGTCGCAAAAATTAGTGGAATTTTCTACACACTTGGATCTGTTTAAATAGAAACAGTTTGTATATGGAGTTTCTACAGACGTATATTATTTCTAAAGAATATTAACTAAGGTGTTATTGAAAAACTCAAGTACTGTAGTTTTTGTTGACGGTGTACTTTTGCGGCTTGCATATAACAGAACACTCAAATCGTTAAAAAGAGAAGTATTTAAAAAATTAAACTGAGCGAGCTTACGACCAAAGTTTAACAAATGTAAATTCATAGTAGGTAAAGTAGTTCATCTTGGCTCGAGTGATGAGAAAAATCAACATGGGTTTGCTGTCATTGGTATAAGTACTTGTAAAAGTTGGATATTGCGATTCCGCTTCGACTAATAAAGTCGAATACATGATGTTACGGGTTAGCTCTGCTTAATCTTCGCTGTCCCTTAGGCACCTACCATTACCGTTTAATATGGTCCTGGAAGAGCCGGCTTAGAGCACTGAAATATTGACCACAAGTTTTTGAATAAAAAGGATTTCACTCCTATTTTTCACCTTATTTTCTCATGTATAATATTTACTTGAAATAAGCATAAAGTTTAGAGGGGGAGCCTCCTGGAATAGTATAAATAATTATATCTGATCAAAACGAGGTAATTTTTTACAGTACCAGCTGTTCTGATTTTGTAAGCACTAATTAATAATTAATGCTGTGACGTGTATTTTAACATAAAATAATTAAAAAAAGGCATAACCCAAGACATTGATGGAACCCAACTTAATTGTAATCAATGAAGAATTGACAAACAAAAACAAACATTTAGTACATCAAGATGATGCTTATCAGGTAATATATCGATTTGAATCATCATTTTTTCCCCACGATTCTCCACTAACTACGATAGAGTTGGACTAGATTGTTGCCTTGGTTATGTACTTTTGCACTTTCTCTCATTAACATACTTTTAGAGTCATTTATAAATGTGAGTCAGATTTGAATTAAATATGAAAATTATAATCGATTTATATTGTTACTTTGTGTGACTCCCGAAATTTTAATCACAAAAATACTTGTTATTTCATGCATAAATTTAGAATATTTTTATTACTCTGAATTACCTAAGATATTTTAAAAAATTGCAGGGTGTATGAAAAGTTATGAAAATTCATTCAATATTTGTAAGTGTAAAATAAAATGTAAAAAATATACTTGGCAATATTAAATTTACGTAAATTGAATTTTGGTTCAAGAGTATTTTAAACTATCATCTAAATATTTAACTGTTTTTAAATAATCTTGGAGAGTTCCAAATCATTCTTAAAATGAGTATCCGAATTGTTTACCGACGATTTTCAGATACATATGTATTAGACCATAACTATTAAAATCTTAGTTTGTAACAGACCAGGAGGTAGCGGCTTGTTTTTTTGACAAATTTCTTATAGTATGCAATTTTGTCGGATTAGTATTTAAGAGTGATGCAAGGTTGTGCTGTAAAAGTATAGCTTACTACTTTCCGGTCACGTAAGTATAAAATAAATCTTATGCCATGTTTTAATTACCTATAAATGATGAGATTGATTTGCGGAATACAGCCTCAATCATCAACGATACTAAAAAAATCCGATTTTCAGACATGTGCACATCGATTTATAAAACATCAAATTCTCATACGACACTCTGAATAGACTGCAAACTTTTTGACCTCTAATAAGTGTCAAAAAATCATTGTGAGCAATTTTGATGTTTTTGTGAGTGGAAACTTGGCGCATAATTTTTTATAAGTACTTGAAAAGAATTCGGTCTCTAAAAGGAATATTTTTCAGTATGCAACCGTCCTAATAACCGTCAGCTGATATTTCATGTCAAAATCTCAGATATCAGTTGACTGAAAAGATTAAAATTGACAGAGAAGATGTTTATATCTGCAATCTAAAGTTTTTTAGTCTATGGTGTACTAGTTTAGTAGTACCATCCGCATGGTACATAAAAAAATCAAGCCATCAAAGCTGTTCAGTATCAATTTGCATTAGGTAATATTAAACAAAAAAATATCAGATGACATATTTTCCAGAATATTTTACTCAAATGCTATAAAATAAAAATGAACATAATACATCTTCGATAGGTAACTTCTTCGATCCACCATGCGGATGGTACAATCAAATTTGTACATCAGACAGCTTCAAATTAGAGTTATCAACAGATTTTTATCAATATTAATATTTGTACGTTTTGGCATGATATGTTAGCTGACATGTCAGATGAAATCTCAGATGACATATCAGCTGACGTTTATGAGAAGAGAAATCACAGTTTCGATATATTTTCCTGTAGAGAAAGCAGAAGTTCACTATGCATACTGTTCGCATGTGTTTCTTGATAGGCCGATACTTCCGTGGTTTCTATAATTTTATTGGTCTGTAAAGTTTTAATTAACATATGTACTTATATCATGTCCTATGACCACTTATAGGAAATTGAAATTTCACATAGATTTATAATAATATTGTCAATATGAAAAATTTTAACAAAAGGTACAATTTAAATATTTTTTTCTAGTATAATAATATTATACATTAATTCTTTTCATTGATGCTTATGTTATTATTTGTATGTGTAAAGACCATCTATTTGCCTTCCAGGCAATGTGGAAAGAAAGATAAGACAAGATAATTTAAAATAAAGAAAGTATTTGGGGAACATTATATGAACGCAACAAAAGACGTTTGGATGGACGGTGCTAGGCCGGCCGGTGGAGGGACAATAAAAATTGTGCAGAGGGACAGTGAAGGAGCGGCGAGGGGGTTATGTGGATCGGTGGAGAATTTGACTAAAAAAATTTGTTTTCAAAATAATGCAAAAACAAGATAATTTTCCCTTATCTTATGGGGGGACTGTGGAGGACGGTGGGGGTTTGTGTGGAATGCTCCAGATAAATGACCATATAATATAGAGATATATATCTGTCTATATCATATAGCAAATACGTGTAGGGTGAAAGTAATATCCCCGCTGGCCCCCCTTCCTGATATATCTTGTACTAGTGTCTAAAAAAAGGCACATAAATATGCTAGATAGATCGCCCCCACTTTTTAAGTGAACTGCTCTCCCAATTCGGGGAAACCACGCTCTCGAACTTAAGTTGGTAGCAGTGCCAGACCGGCTGCCGCCTATTCGGCTCTCACACTTTGGGACGGCTGCCCTACTATTCAGGGGAGCTGCTTCCCTAAAATTATTAGTGTGATTGTTGCAAGACATGTGTATGCTGTTCTTCTACGTGTAGCCTTTCCGTGCACAAATAAGCGTATTTCATGGTTTTTTTAAAATAATTATGGTCCCTTCAGGTCCACAACAAACGTCCCCTTCTTTAAGTCCCTTACACCCCCACACTTTTTAATCGGTCCTCCCACTCTACGGTATCCCCACAGCCCCCACACCCACTCACAAAATAAGGGAAAATTTGATTGTTTTCTCCCTTCGTGGACTATTTTGCTCCCGCACAGTCCTTACATTTTCAATGGGCCCCCCTCTCCCCACAACTACCCCATAGCCCCTTCGAGTAGCCCCCCACAGACCCACAACGACAAACAATATCTACGATGTAATCCATTACCGCGTGTATAAAGTCCATCCACAGACCACGTACAACTCTTCTTTTTATTCTCAACGTACAGTTTGAGAGTTACGAAAATAAATCTATGGTTTAAAAAAATTCGCCTAGCTTTAGAATCATAAACTATATCTAGGTATTTCCCAAACAATCATACACTTGTATACAAGACCTTTTATAGATTACATATATCCCTTCAATCATAGAAAAACAGTTTACACACACCCAAAATTTATTGATTCACATCTGTTTTGGCGAAATGCATGTATATGTAAAGCTATTATTGTAAGCGTAAGATATAATAAATATCATATTGCTATTATTTTTCTGATAAAATAATAAAAATTATCCAAATATGTTTTTTCACATCTTTGAAAATTTCATCCCGTACTTTATTTTACATTTCCGAAGAATACTTGTTTCATTCTGTATAAAATACATCCAGACTTTTTATATCTCGATAATGCAACATACAATTGGCCGTGAGAAGATAGTGGCGTTTTCAAGTACAAGCCCACTTTATCAGAACATTGACTTAGCGACTTATTGATAGTCATAGAATAAGCTAATTATAAGGAAAGTTGTTTTCTATGTAAAGTAAAGAATAAAACAAGATTTATTGCTGGTACTTGAAGTTATTCTTGGCAATACTACTTCATTTACAATTTTCTCACCTGTGATGATTTCAGGTTCGATGTTACACTCAAATAATTTACTTACTCTACGTCTTGTCCCGTTACATATACCTTCATAAATCCATATACTTCTAATCAACAGGTCAATAGCATTTATTTATTGTATAATAGCTCCCATGGAGCAGTACAAGGTGGTAGAATGCACCAATGCGTACGCGTGCGGGACGTACAGCCACCTGAAGACAGTTGGTAGACGGACCGTAGATAGCCCGCCACTTGGCCTGTGCACAGGGCTCAAATCAACGTAAGCGGACAATAAATGTGCCGTATAATAATTTCTGATCGGGTAATGGAGAATTTAGGCACCGAGCGCATAGGCAGGCAGACTATTTATATTATATATTTTTTGCATTAGTCGAGAGAGTCCCAAGCGATGACAATCTGTCTAGCATCCTTTACAGAATAGACAGCTCGAGAATAGAAAGAAAAATAATAAATTAACCAAAAATCTTTAAATTATTCAGCAACCTACAAATAACAAGAGAATTTTCTGTAAATTAATGATGTTTACAAGAAATTTATGCAAGTCATTACCACGAATGCATTACGTAAAGGTAATTATTCTATGCATTACACGTATATATGTGTTTGTGTGAATACAAGAATAAATTTCTGCAAGCAAAAAACATGTTAGAAGTATATTCATATTATTGTTTGAAATAATATTGTACAGATACTGTCACTATACTATTGAAAAACATCAAAAACTTTTTTCTAAACGATATTTTTTTTTTTTAGAATATTTAGAATTATTTTATAGAAACCTGTTTTCTGACGTTAACTCAAATTAAAAAACAAAGAAGTGTATCGTTTCGTGGTTATACAAAAAACGGGTAAAACAACACTAAAAATGATAATTTTTTTGGACAATTAAACTTTCATAAATAGCACGTACTTGTATTGCTTTATTATGCAATATCCTCACAGTTAAAGGCGATTTTACGTTAAAAAAAATAATATTTTATTATAATGCCATACTACAAGATGTGTTCATTAGAAATTTTTCGAATTCATAATATGATATCTACAAATAAATTTATTATTCTTAAGAACTATCTACTTTTTTTTTTTTTTATATTCATCATCGCCCCTTAAGGGGCTCAGACATGGCGTTTTGACAACCATTATTGTATTATGCCATACGGTATATAGCACGGTTTTATTAATCGGTGTTTTATCGCACCCTGGGAAAAAACTTTTTCATTTTTTGAAAAAATCTTTGCCCAGAGTGGGAATCGAACCCGGCCATCAAGATCAGCAGGCAGACACTCTACCTACTAAGCCATCACGCGGCTCAACTATCTACTTACTCACAATACAAATATCCTAATTTAAATATTAAAGATAATTTGATTAATTTTTTGTCAGGGTTATAAATAAGTATCAAGTCCATATATTCGTATTCCGTACCGAGTGCGAGAAAATGTTTTTTATGTTTATATCTTTGATATAATAGACAAAACTAAACTATAGTGGAATGAACTAAATCGTCTAGCAACTTACTTCGTTGTCCAGATTTCGATAATAATGATGATGACACAAAAATTGCTGTTTGGAGCATGACTGTATTAACAAACAAAAATGAATTATGTCGATATTTCGACGTCCTTTCAACGTCCTTTTCAGGGCCAACAATAATAATTAACGACCCCTATAAATAAAAGTATAAAAGAAATACAACAAACATGAAAAGTTTGAATAAGCAACAATACCGATGCAAGTGCCACAAAAAGACATCGCTGTACACAGAGCACAAAAAAAATTACTGCACAACGAAAATTGTGAATAATTTTAGTAAAAATATAAAGTAAAAGTTTAACAGTCCCAAAAGGTAAATACATAAAACATTAAATATTAAAAGATAATGCAAACACTAAGCTCAATAAAACACGATTATTAAGGAGCTCTCCCCTACTATACTAAATTTGTAATATTAGTAGAGTCCTTCTTTGACATGGTGCATTATAAGATATTAAAAAAAATTTTAAATACTTTTTTGAGTTCAAAACAGATTATTTTATAAAATTTTGCAAAATTGTCGGAGCGCATATTCTCAATTACAAGAAAGCTTTCAAAAAATCGGTATCTTCTTACATTTTGTTCGATTTTTATTCTTTAATGCTTAATTCACTCGCCAAATGACTTCACAGAGAGAGAGTGACTAAAAAAAATTTTTTTTTTATATTTAACGTGTTATCAGTAAAGTGTAATCGTTTGTCTAAAAAAGGGTTTTTAAGTAAACATTTGGCAATATCTCTTTTAGGGCAGGATATAACAAATTGTTGATAATAAGTGATAAACAGGCCCAATTAAACGAATCGGAAAACAATAAGTAAAATATATTGCAATGGATCGTTTACAATTTTATGCCTTGCGAATAATAACAGTTTTTTTGTGTATACTTGTATACATAAGCGAACAGAACAATAATACATTAAAATTTTGATGATTCATATACTAATCTTTTAATTTTACTGAAATTATAACATGCTTACTAAAACGATTCATTCACATATGTATTTTTGAATGTTTCAGGATTTTTATGTAATTCTATTATTTACATTACTTATTGAATTATTCCTTGTCCACCAAAATTTCAGATATACAATTTTCGATTAAATAATGAAAGTCTTATATGCTTTCTCTCGTGCTTACCAAATTATAATCCTAAATAAGCTGAAGAAATTGTTTAAAAGTATAAAGTTTACATTGCTTCACAGAATTAAGAAATAGATTATTATAACAGAAGTGATGGACTCATTACATATTATGTGGGCTGTTACTCGAATAATACAATTATCGATTGTAAAATTGATCTGTTGTATTTTTTAACTTAACGATTGGGAAAATCTGTTGTTGTTACGAATGCCGTTATATTGTACCTGAGCACAAAGTGTTACATTTTTTTTTTATTTTACACCTTACTTACAGTTTTATTCCGTAATCAATAATTACTGATTTACTCAATAATGAAAGGCAATTTTTGGAGTGCAATCTCTTTTATTAAAATATATACGGACAATATTTCGCTGCTAAAACAGCCTCTTCAGGTCCACATTACACTATAGAAATATAAAAATTTTTTATTTACAATTACAATAAAAACACAGTTAACACATCAAATTGAATAGAATAAATTGTTACCGGACATAGTGAGTACCTCAAAGATTCTACAGAGAAGAATACAGGACTTTTTATTTACATATTTTGAGTCTATTTACTATTTGTCTAATAAATACAAACAGTGAGAGCACAGAGTTATAAGCAAACTCATGTTGATGTATGTTGTGGTATTTAATGGTAAAGTCCTACAAATTTTAAAGGCCATATCAAACACGGCATGTGACTCTATATAAGTGTAGGCACGCTCGACTAGAATGTGGTTTGTTCGTATTATTCAATTGGGACTATTTCAAAATTCGGATATGACCTTTACGATTAAATACCATAACATACATTAACATGAGTTTGCTTATAAGTCTGTGCTCTTACTGTTTGTATTTATTAGACAAATAGGGAATGGACCAAAGATATGTAAATAAAAAAGTCCTGTAATCTTCTCTGTAGAGTGTTTGAGGCACTCACTATGTCCGGTAACAATTTATTCTATTCAATTTGATGTGTTTTTTTTTAAATTTTTTTATATTTCTATAGTGTAATGTGGACCTGAAGAGGCTGTTTTTAGCAACGAAATATTGTCCGTATATATTTTAATAAAAGAGATTGCACTCCCAAAGATTGCGTTTCTTTGTTGAGAATTTTTACCTCGGAGTGAGTATGGAGTTTGGAAGAAGATTCTTTTGGAATAGAATTACTGATTTATTTCCGTACATTCAATTTAATAATACGTGAAAATTTTTCATAATGTTTCATATCATGACAAAAAATAACGGAACATACCTAAATCTATTACAAATCCAATCAATATAATCATATAAATTATAAATTTTACAAAACTAAAGTATAACATTTAATCGAAAGTTATGCCTGAAAAGAAAGTCAAAAACTTAATTTTTCAACACTGCATATTTTATGCAGGAATCAATTATGTTCACTTTTAGAGTGCTTGATTACAACTAACATATGCAACGTCAAAGTATTGACAGAAATATTTTATTAATATACAAATTTTTTTTTATGGTCAACTATACATTTCTTTATCAGCAAGCGACTTTAAAGATGTAATTTGAATTCAAATTAATCACAAAAATGAATATAAAATAGCAAATATAATTGCAAAAAGAAAAAATCGGTGTAAATACAGCACCACCCTCTGTGTTTCCACTATCCGCATGCAGTTGGCCAGACAAAGCACGGCACCCGTGTCATAGTAACACCTAACCTGTGCAGCTACTGCACAGGTCTTGCAGTAAGTACAGTTGCATGGCATAGTTGGCGTACTCACTGCACAGTCAAGGGGTGCTCGCTACACCGACCTGTGCAGCAGCTGCACAGGTCCCTGTGAGTATAAAGTATATTAGTACTCTGTGCATTACATACACTCGCGAGGGCAGTAGATGCAGAGTTTTTTTCTGAGTGTGGGTAAAAGAAAATATAGTTGCTGATAAAGTCATGCTCCATCAAATAATGTATGTGTTTATGTTATTATTAAAAATCTTTAATTATGAGTAACGAAAAAATAAAAATTAAGAATTAAACTTTTAAAAAGTTTTGTTGATTCAAAATAATAATGTTGCTTATATTGTCAAAAAAATTAATCTCGATATAAGAAGTACAAATTTTTGTTTATAAGACGATAAAATGATTTTTTATATATTTTTTCAATTTGTACAATAATTTGTATGTACACTGAAAAAAATTGGTTTCTTATTTCAGATCTATAAATAAGGGGTTACTGTCTTTTGGTATTCCGTAGAGCATTCGTCGAGGATGACAATTTAAATATTCTTATATATATATATATATATATCTTTGAATTATTAAAATTATTTTTTCTTGTAGAATAATCTTATTCTATCATTAAATTATACATTTATTTTATCATTTCGATAAACTTATGCATAATTTAAAAAAATAAATTCAGCGTGTCCTAGCAATACCTGGATGGTACTGCAAAAATTTTCTAGGAGAAAGTATCTTAAATTAAAATTTCGATTGCTAAATAATTGTATTTTATTTTATTGGAGTTGCAAATAAGCTTATGGTTTTAAATATTGACTTTTTGCTAACCAAACCATTATGACTAATGAATATTTGGTATAACTACAACTTGAAAAAATATTTATAAGTTTAGCATTGATGTTTGAAAAAATTTAATGAATAATATTACAAAGTCGTATTCTAGATGTATAAATATATATATATATATATATCTTACTATATATATATAGTTGTAAGGACTCTAATTTCCTCAGCCCCCCCTCACCCCTCCCTCAAATCACGGGCCTATCGTGTTGATTTTTACGTGTTTTTGACGATCGTCAATTGTTACCTGGCCCCCCCTCGCCCCCCCCCCCCCTCAGGGACTTAGAATGTTTCAGGTTTTCATAGATCCCCCGAAGATGGCCGAAGTCATTCGAAAGACACTATCTCGCCGAACTCTGCCGAACACAGACGATTTATTCCGATTAAAGACGTCGAACATTGCCGAAAACAATCGAATGCAGCTGAAGCTC
>JAPYYV010008885.1:0-19970 GCA_030522625.1 Copidosoma aretas | reverse complement strand
ATACAAACTGCGAAAATAGCATGTAATGCGTACGATTGTTTGCGACTACGTGATATATTGTATCTGCGATTATACTGCGAAAAATACAAAATGTGTTCTTATAAAACGAATATAAATATCTGTAACCATCAACAATGTTACTGTTCAACGAGTGATACAATGTAAAGTAATTATAATACTGTGAATAAAGTAAGTGCAAATACCCCAAATGGTGGTCAACGCACTATAATATTAAAAAATATATATATATATATATATGTATATGTTATAATATGTGTGCTGTGCCCACCACCAAATATAGCGTCAACTATACCGAGCTTTCCTGACGATGACGCCGTCTGTCCGGCTATTCGATTTTTATGTCCCGATTTTTCGGGGTTACGGTCACTTATAATATTCATTGTTGATGATTTTTGTCGAGGTAAATTTGTCATCAAAGACTATTTCCCTCGCTATTCCCGGGTTATCATAAACTACCGTGTGTATCAATATCGGTACAAGGTTTTTTCGTCATTCAAGTTTTATTCAAGATCTTCCAAATCTCAATCTCTAAATATATTTGATCGAAAATAATCATATGATGATGACATTTATCGCAAAAAGAAAGGCCAAAGATGAGATGTATTATAATTCACTATAGTGGAATTTGATACTTATGTTCATGCGACAGGCAAAAACAGCACGATATGAACGTTCATCGTCACATTTATTTCCGGTGCGTAAGTATAACGAAAGTTGCAGTGATTTGATCAATTTTTATACGCCTGAAACTTGAAATTGACGGAGATAAGTAATTGGACTGAGATAATATTTTCGCGTAAAGTGTGAAAATGATTTATCAAAACTTTCCTTTTGCAAGCTATTTTCTGTGACTTCATGATTGTCCGAAATTAAATGTTGCTTTGTAGTGCATACGACTTCGCTTGGGGCTCATATATTACTCACAAGATTGTAAGTAATATACACATAATTTAGCGTTATTACGTTAACTCGTTTTGAAAACCTGCGGACTACAGAAAACAATTTTTAGGAATTTTAAACCCATACGGCACACTCGCTATGTCACCTAAATAGAACTTGTCAAATAGTCGAAAAGAATACGTTTTAGGCGACGTACTTAGTATGAACAACACTTCATCAACTCTTTACGAACTTTGTGCGCCGTATGGGAAATTTACTCGAAAACTTTGCAAATTCTTTTCTTCGCGTTTAAAAAAATGTATCTTCCGCTTCTAGGGTATCTGATAATGTTCATTATTTTTTTAGTTTACTAATATAGCTAAGCGACGGGCAACATTACTAAAATGATTAAGATCCCTGCACTCATATGCGATCTTTTCAGTTTCGTTATTTTTGTTTACATACATATAGTTCCATCAGTGGCTGTGCGTGGCGCTGCGATAAGTCGAATAGAGGAATAGGTCAAGCTCCGAACTCTGAACGACAAAGGAATTTTTCATGTGTGACGTGACAAGCTTTAAATAAGCATAAGTACTAAGTATGTACATACACATAATACAGGATAACAGGAACTTTTCTGAAGACCAAATTGAAATATAAGTGCTCATACATGGTACATATTCTTACATGAGTATAATCATGGACAAAGGATAATTGTTTTCACAAGCTAATTAGAAGGGAATTCAAAAGCATACTGTGACATCGTACACGAATAGCGCGCAGCAGGTAAATAGAACTCTTGCAATAGGTTAAGACAAAAAGTTTTCTACTTCTTATTTTTCTTTTAAAAAGAGTTTTTCTCGTTACTTACCTTCGAGCTGCACCACGCAAAATACTTACAACAAGCTATGAAATCCGAAACGATCAAATTAATGACAGATAGTGATTTTACGAGCTGAATGCAATAATTTTTCAATAGATCAAGATAAGACGGTCATACCCAGCATCCACTCGAAACTAGTGTTTTATTTACAAACAAATAATAGTTTTTTTTCTAACACTTGTTGGTCGATAATATACACACACAAACGCAAATACATTATATATCTGTTGATTCCTCAAACCTTTTATAAATGTATTTATGATCTGGAAAAACAGTTAACATTGTTTTGATTTCATCATTTATTTTATGAAGTTGTATCTTTGTAAATGATGTATTTTAGAATTGAAAATTAAAGAAGGAAGCAGTCATGTATATGTATATGTAGCTGCTCTGCGAATACTTTGTGTTGACTTGTCAATCTTATCACTACTGTATTATGGCAACATCAGAGAGTGATGATTTTGAAAGTGCTGATGAGGAAATGAGTGCTCAGCGAACCCCAAGATATCAGCAGCAAAGAACTAAGAGATATGTCTCTATTGGCTCTGATAGCGATGATGACGTTGATTTTATACCAGTACAGAACCATGCTCCAGTAAAAAAGCATAACAAGCAAAAGTCTCCATCTCAGAAAAAAAATAATTCTACCAGTCAAGTTGATGGAAAACCTGGTAATTTTAATAGTCTTACCTGTTTGTTCAGTATGACATTAAAATTAAAATTATTTAAAATTTTTTTTTTTCACAGATTCCAAGCAAATGGAGAAAAAAGACGTAGCAGATAAAAGTGAGAAAGAAAACAAAGGAGAGCTTAGCCAAGTGAATAAAGAATCAAATCAGAAGACAAGAGAGATTGAAAGTTTTAACAGTTCAAAATCTGCTTCAAGTAAAAAAGAAAGGCCTCAAAGGCAACGCAAGACAAAAGAAATTCAGCCATTGAGTGCTACAAAATTGGGTGCAAAAAAAATTGATAAGCTTCCAGATGTTGAGACAAGTGCTCCAGATGAGGTTATAAAAGAAGCAGTGGCCAAAGGTAAACAACCTCCATTAATCCAAGAATGTTGGGAAGAGTGTGATGAAAAAAATTTGCAAGAAGAGCTGGAAATTGCAGCAGAAAAGAGTGAAATCAAAGAATCAGGAGAAGCAAAGAGCCTAAAAGAAGATGTGCCAGAAGAGTTAAAGTCCAATTTAAAATTCAAAGATATTTTCAAACCAGATGGTTGGGAAAGTTTAGGTGAGGATGTCGTGCTTCCAGATAATTTATCAGATGATAAATACCAGCCAGTGTTGGATAAACTTGCAAAGTCTGTTACAACAGAGCAAGATAGCACAAATGATGGTTGGGGAGGATGGGGCAGTTGGGGCGTCAGTTCACTGCTTAGTACTGCCAGTGTGGGCGTTTCCACGTTGACTAGTCATGTTAGTCAGGGACTGTCGTATTTAGAGGAGTCTCTGGGAATCCCAGATCCAGGAGATTTAACTTTCGAAGAAAATCATGAGAAGGAGCAGTCGGAAAAGTATAAGCCAGAAAATCTAGAGATTGATAAACCAGAGTTGAAAAAATCTGAGGAAGGTATGTGTCAATCTCCTTATTCATTAAAATGTTTCTAAAGACTCAGTATGTATTTATAAAATACTCTATTCCAGAGAACAAAACGGAAGAGCCACAAGAAATTCAGTCTCAATATTTATCTTCATTTGGCCTTGGTAATTTTATATCGAGTATGTCATCTATTACAAAGTTAGTTGAAACCACAAGCACAAAAGTCATATCAGGTGGATTAGATACTCTAGAAACGCTTGGGAAGAAAACCATGGAAGTCCTACAGGAAGGCGATCCTGGCCTAAAAAAGAAAAGAGCTTTCTTTTTAAATGAAGCCGATAAGCCAATACTTTCCCACATCCTTAGAGAGGCGAAAGAGAAGGCAAATCTCGAAGAAAAATCAATAGAGGAGAAAGAACTCTCAAGAAAAATTCATTTTGAAAGTCTTTTTGATGATTACCAAGGCTTAGTCCACTTGGAGGCTTTGGAAATGCTATCCAAGCAATGTAATATGAAAATTCAGCAGCAACTCGTGAATCTCGATGGTAGTGATTTGACGTCCATGCAGGAAACATTGGACGAAGTTAAAGATTTGTGTGATTTAGGTGACGAGGATGAATATGAAGAACAGAAAAATAAAGACTTGAAACTTGAACTTGAAGAGGCTAGTAAAGATTTAGGTATTTCTATGACCTACAACAAACTTGTTGATGTAAGTTTAAATTGCGAAAAAAAAAATTTCCCGTTTTTACATATCAGTTTAAGAATATTAAGTACTAAAAATATAAAATCTAAATGTACTAAAAATTTTCTAGTGCCGGGATGCCATGAATTATGAATTATCAGCAACATTAAAAGAATCATCTCATCAGAAAATATTTCAAAAAGCAATATCTGCTCTAGCACAATTCACAGCGTACTCAGTAGAGAGATTCCATAAAACTGCAGAATTACTTTTAATCAAAGAACGCCGAAGTACAGTTAATGAAGCTGATTCCTTAGTCCAATTAACAAAGACGTTATCTTCACAGATCGGTGTCATTGCAAACCTATATAGCGACCGATTATGTGAATTCCAAGAAGACGCTGACAAGTCCGAAGTGAATTCTAGTATTACGACAATCTCTTTAGAAGTATGTAGATTTGATAATCGTGAAGATTTCTCACTATTATCAATACAAATAATACTCTTTTTTTCAGGCAACGAATGCAAGCTCGTATGTCCAAGAAGCATTTAGATTACTGATTCCAATCTTACAAGTCGGTGCTGTATAAAGAACATTTTAATTATTACACGTTGAAAATTTTTATTACGAATTTATAAAAATGAGAATCTGTGAAATTTTAATAATATATTATTGAAACTTAGATTTTTATGCACATACCTAGACGTATACACAATAAATATTTATTATTGTACTTTTTTAACATTCAATAAATTTCATTGAATGTTAAAAATTTTTATCTTTCACATCCATTCTTTTTTAATTTGATGAAAAAATTTGGTTTATATTGTTACTTGCAGGTTCTACTTTCAAAAAAATTGAGAAAGTACATTCATTAAAAAACGAACTTTTTCTTTTTATTGCAGCCTTTTACTGACAACGCTGTTTTAAATTGCCTTACATGTATATTACGATGATCTAGGGAAAAAATAGTTTCAGCTACAGACGATCTACTGAAAAATCGGCTAATTTAATCCTATTATATACATTAATGAAAGGATCAATCCATCCTCGTAAATATTAAACACAAAAATAGACGATTTCTGTGCAGTTACACTTTTTGCTCTGGTGAAAACAAAAACACTCTCAGGTGACGGTCGAGCCTAAATAACATTTATATATTTCTCTTAAATTGTATTTTCGTGTTGTAGTTTTATTTTACAAAAAATAACATTTTTTTAATAACAATTTAGCTAAAAACACTTTAAAATATGTTTTTAAAAAACAAATTTGCAGACTGCTATTTCACAACATGTCGATACAAAATAAGAATAGAAAATATTGCCAAAAAAGGCGCGTACTGTAAACAAAACCATGAGTGGTACAAAATGGAACAAAAACAGCTTCAATATCTCAAAATGAGTAGTAGCCAAAAATATTACATATTTTGATGCATAATTTACAAAATTACAAAAGAGACGGAATTTAACTAGCCTATTTGTTATTTTACAATTCCATCTTCTTATTCAAGTGCTCAACTGTTATCAATGTTTCCCTCGTTTGTTACCAACTGGAGGCTTTTGTAGTTGAAAGCTTGAAGACGTATCAGATGGAGCCAAGAAACTCGATGACGAATTAAAATTAAGGCTTGCTGTGGGAGGTTTCGTCGTTGTGTTCAGTGAGAAATTTGTTGAAGGTGTTGTGCTAGTGTTTCCCCAACCTACCAACAGATTATATACAACACAAATTTTTTCAGTTACAATGTCTTGGTTTTTTTTTATTACCATAGAGGTGCCAATTTTCATAAACTCTCATTCTGATCAACTTTAGTATTGATACATAAATTTTCATTCTCCCATATAATGCGATTAGATTGAATGTTACAAAACCTAATAATTTAAAGCTGCCTATGCATTGTTAAAAGCTTGAATGCAGTGTACTAAGAAACATAAAACTAATTTCAGGAATTAATTGATTAAATGCGTAGATGTATACGTTAATGTTTTTTTTAGTCGATGAACCAAGTATTAACCCCAAAGGTGGAAAAACACAAAATAAAGCAAACAAAGTAAATATTCGATACCTCTATACATAATTTAAGATACTGCCATTTATTAATTTTTTCCTGAAAAGGTAAGAGAAGAATTGTAACACAGTTAATGTTATTGCAAACCACCCAACTGATATTGTCATCATATAAAACTTAATAATAATCAAATAAAAAATTTTAAAAATATGGTCCGAAAAAGCTAATGAAAAGAAATAGCTGACAAGAAAATAGATGCAGAAAAAAGCCGGTTAGCTAATACTTAAAAAAAAAAAAAACAAATCAATCACTCAGCTTTCACCTATCAATTGCCGAAACAATAATAAAAGGCAGACACTAATTCATAACTTTCTACCTTTTTCTAAATCCTTGCCAGGCCTGAACATTAGGATTTTGAAGAATGAAAAAAAAAAAACATTTTTTTAAATATTCTTACTTTTATGTTTTTAATTGTTTGAGTATTGATTAAAACACAATTTGTCTTTTACCTAGTGGGTTTGGGTTTCCATAGCTCGGAGTTTGAACTGTATTCAAGGATGTAGATAGGAAGCTCCGATTTCCTAAAAAATGTATTGTCGTAACAATCTTTAGCCCATTTTTCAAAATAAAACATTAATCTCCTTATACCTGGACCAAACGGCGTGGGACCGCTTGTAACTTTTCCAATATTCCTACTGGATTTTCCATCTGACTTGATATCATCAAACACATTTGTGGTATCTTTCAAGACATACTTTCTAAAATTGAGATACTGTTCTTTCTGTTGCTGAACTTTTGAATGCACTCCTTGAAGTTTTCCAGCAACAGCCACAAGCGACTCGTGCAGTTTATTCATTGCCATGGTTAATTCTACGAATAAAAACAGACAATCATTTACAAGATAAATACAAAAAAAGTAAGAAAAAATTGTTTACCTTGAGGTGTCAAGGTTTTTGGAGTCATCATTGTCTGTATGTGTTTCTCAGTCGACTCAATCTGTTGCTTGAATAACATTAAATCGTTTTCAAATTGTTCTGCGAGCTCCATAAAAAATAGGAGTGGAGTATTATTTTCATACTGAAGTCCAGGCGGCGTATCATGCGTTCTCTGAGCGATTTCAGCATTATGTAATGCATTGGCTGTATCATGTTTAAGTCTGTCAGTGAGCGATCTATCTCGCTGCACTGAACCAGCCAAAGTCGTTAGTATCTCCATAAGCGAGGCTGTGTCCTCGGCACACCTGTTAAGAGGCCGTGCTGAACCTCGCGCTATGTCGGAGCTGAGAACTTTTTGCGTTTTTACGAATTCTCTGAAAACATGAAATATACTATCAGAAGATCTTTAATGAATCAGTAAGTAGGTGTGGGTTTTTCATATACTAACTTGAAACCATCAATCATTTGCATAAGCTCATTGGGCAGTGAATTTTCTTTCGCTGATGTGGACTGTGTACTACCCTGTGTGAGACCTTTGTTTGTAACTGACACATCTGATCCACCAAGTCCACGATTTGTTGTCGTAGTTGGGGCAGGAGTTAAGACTGTTGCTGTTGTCGTTGGTTTTGCTCCAAAAAGTGTACTTGTATTGAATAACGACGCTGTAAAAACACCAAGTAATTATTACATTTATGACGGTGATGAGATCACATGCAACTGTAAACAAATATTTTTGATTCTTACAGGGTGTCGTTGCTGCTGGAGTGGCTCCAAAACTTAGGCCTGTACCACCCATAGAAGTTGTACCAAAGTTCAACCCTGTACTAGCATTAGGAGTAGCACCAAAGCTCAAGCTGGAGGTCGTAGGTGCAGCTGCAGCAGTGCTTGCTGTGGCCCCAAAGGTGAGACCACCTGCAGTTGGGGCTGCTCCAAAACCCAATCCACCCCCAGTTGTAGCAGCTGTTCCGGGTGTTCCCAAACCAAAGGACAAGCTTCCTGTTGAGGTAGCTGTTGGTGCACTAAAAGATAAGCCAGTGGTCTGAGCTGTTATAGCAGTAGGAGTTCCAAAGGTCAGACCAGTAGGTTTAGCAGCTGCTGTCGGAGTGCCAAAAGTTAGCCCAGTTGTTTGCTGTACAGGCTGAGCCAACTGCTGAGCTAGCTGAGACTGCTGGGGTTGACTGGAAGTTGCTCCAAACAAGCCAGTGCCTAGAGCCCCTGTATTTAGGGTTGGCTGTGTAGCGGCAGGCTGCGCTGGGGCTATGTTGCCAAAACTATAATTCAGACCAGGAATGGCTGTGGGCTGAGCCATTGCTGGTGCAGCTGCAGGAGCAGTAGCACCAAATGCGGTAGCTGCGCCAAAAGCTCCAGTTTGTCTGAGTAAATGAAAGAACCATAATCAAAGTCAACGATCATTCCATCACAATAAATTTTTATCAAGAGAATACGTCAAGAGTATATTTTTACAATATTTAATTACAATATTACTTTGTACAATATTAAAATAGAAAATAAATAAAATGAAAGAAAACATTGTATTTGATCTTTTCAACACTCCAAAATTCAGTCAAATCAGTGCTCTAGAATACTATAGGTTAGAATTGCAACACAAGACGTAAACTTACTGTTGTGCAGGAAAAGAAAAGCCTGAAGACACCGTAGTGGTGGCTGGAGCACCGAAAGTAAACTGTGACATTCTGTTTTTAAAATATTCAAGTACTTGATCCCAAAGCTTGTTTACTTGAATACCAAATTCCCGCACATACTACTTATCAGCTTTTTTGTTTAGAAAACACTGTGACGAGCTCGTTTTGTATGCAGAAGTTTCAGCTGCCCAAAAGGGGTATTCAAAGTGTATTAAAACAAAATTGTAAACTTTGCAAATATCCTGAGAACCAGCTGAGAACTGTACAGAATTACAGATGACTGAGATGACGGATTAATTTGATTTTGATTTCGAAAGAGGCTCTTTCAAACTTTCAAAGAGCTATGATCTATGATTGAGTAGATCGCGCAGGCAGCGCCCGAATCGGCTCGAACACTCGAAGAAGTTGTAGGTTTGCTTATCGACTGAGAAAATTTTGAAAAATGATTTTCATGACAAAGGCTGCAGGTAAATTATACTTATAGACGGACGTCTTCACTGTCTTTAGGTGTCGAAATATACTTAAGTGTCGAATTGGAAGACTCAGAAGGTCGGTTGGAACACTCGGAACAGGGAACACGCCCCCAAACTCCAAAACACATTTTGATACTCTAGTTGTTAGTACAATCTCCTCTAACCTCTAAGCTCCAAAGTTATTCGAGACACGCGCACGAGGGAGTACAAATCGTTTACCATGTATACCTATAAGTAAAGCAGTAGGTATGTATAATATGCACATCAGTGCTCTCACTGCAGCTCTCAGTACTCTTTGTCTGATGCAAGTGCAGAATCAGCGGCTGTGCGGTGCATAAGATTATTATTAACTTGTATCGTAAAGTATTTTATCAAATAAGTATAACAAGCTGTGTAACCGCACAACTATATACTTATGACAGTGTCAAATTCGCCAGGAGCGAAGCCATTACAAGTAAGCAAAGTGTATTGATTATTCCAAGTATTCCTTTTTTCTTTCATATCCACCTTCCTTATCCCTAAGTACGCAAGTACCGCTAAAGAACGTCCAAGCGGGGTCCAAGGACGACAACGACGACGAGGCTAGCACGGCACGGCATTCACGCGTTTCCTGATAAATACTGCGGCTCAATTGTCTCTTTATTTCCTCCGTCTTGCATGCCCATTCAAACAATTAAGTAAGTAGTTTAGTCAGTCGGCATTTTTTTTCGTCCGTGCCTGTGGATGTAGAATTACAGAAAAGATTGAAGGCATAACTCGCAAAATGAAAGAGAGAGTGTGGGGAGGGTAGGGTGCATGCGCGCAAAAACCTATTATGGCAGGGACTCTGCAGGGCACAGTGGAAAAACAAAAGCCTGTACTCCGCTCTCCGCCATGAAGAGTTATATTCTATACACTCTAGTGCTTGCTATCCACGCTGCTTTACTCGAACCATGAGGCCCGCTGCTTTTTCTATTTTCGGCGATTGTACTTACTTATTCGCTAATAATGAATCGAGACATTGACGAAGACATCAGGCACCGCTTGCCACCGCTGCTCATCTCCTGATTATCGTACTTAATACCATACTGTATGGATGAATCGAACCGAGTTCAGTGACGAATTCACAAGGAACGTGTGTGTACTTATATATGTATAGGTATGTGTTTTTGTTGTTGTTACCGATCGTGTCGTGGACGGACAAATTTTCCAACGCGATTGGCTGGTTTTGCGTTATCAACCTTGCATACAGTGACATCGTATGAGATCGTAAACTTAATGTCACCAATACTTAACTGTTATTTTGCCTTTCTGCGCTCGTGAATGAGATCAGGTCGTATATGAAGATATGCAGGTACAAAAGTCATTCGAAAAGTCAAGTGTATAATGTTATAGCAATAGATTCCGAATCTCGATAGGGAACATCGGCCGCTGGAGATTAATTAAATGCCATCAGGCCAGCTGAAGCGCAGCGTGCCTTTCAGCTGACACAGCTGTAGTAGCAGCAGCATCAGGTTGCGAGATATTGTTTCAGAGAGCACTCGCACTTATAAGTACCTGTTCACGGAAGTAAATGATTTTTCGTGTCGGCAATAATTACGCGCTGTCATTCGTTGTTTGGAAATAGTTTTTCAATCGCGTTATTTGGCCGTACTAAAAAAAAAGAGCTCGGCTTTCATCAATACTTCAAGTAGCCGTGCTGTGTATATTATTGATAGTTTTATTAGATGTAGATCAATACAATTATGGATTTCAAGGAATTTAAAAGTGTAATATAATTCAAACATATATATATACCCATATTTTACATTTACGTTTTTCCTTGATTTTTTAGACAAGCTTTTTGAATTTGAAGAAACTCAATAGTAGTCTAGCTATAAATTTCCAGCATTATTTTTATAATTCTGTAATTCAATGGAATCAGAACTCTTTGTTATCATGAATTTACAAACTTATTCTTACTTGTTTTTATTTCAGAACAACTATCAATGGTAAACTTACCATTAATAATCATGGATGATTATGGAATAACAGAACCAACAGATGTTGGCACAGTATCAGTAGATTATGATTCCAAAGATGATTTAAAACGAAAAATTAATCGCTGGGATATTGAGGAAACACTGTGTATGCTAAATTTTATTAAGGAAAACAATTTTGTTAATAGATACTCAGTTATCAAGATGGCGACTCTGCTGAGCCAGATGATGCAAAAAAAGGGCTTCAATAGGACTGATAAGCAAGTACAAATGAAGTTGACGACTTTGAGAAAAAACTATTTGACTGTTACAAGACAAAAGGTCAATAGTAGTAACACTAAAGAGTGTCCATTTTACAAAGAACTGTGTGAAATTTATAAAAATACTGATGCTGCAAACAGTTGTGATTCCGATGAATATGAACACGATGATGACTGTTTGATAAACTTTCCTGATGATCCAACAGACTGGACAAAAGCAGAAGTTCAGAAAATGTTGAACCAAATTAAGTATATGAAACTAAAAAATGAACTGTCCCTCACCTTTTTCTCTCCAGTGGCTGTGAAAATGATTGCAGAGGCCATGCAAAAGTTTGGCTTTGATAGAAGCACTAACTCAGTAAAAAACGCACTGCTTAAGTTAAGGACTATGTACATAGAGTATAAGATGGGTTGTGAAAACAATGAAAATCCACCAGAATGTATATTTTATCCGTGTCTCGAGATGTATTGGGGTAAGGAGTTTAAAAAGTGTCTTTTAAAAGAAAAGAAGAGAGTAAAAGCTGAAGAGCCATGGGGTACCGAAGAAAACATTGTGTTGCTAACTTGCATTCAGGATTTAAATGTAGTTGATGAAGCTTACAAAAATACAGAAAAAGCTGCTGAAGATATAAGACTAGCCATAGAAAACCAAGGATATACTAGGACAAAACATCAAATAATGCAGAGACTAATTCAACTGAAGAAAGATTTTGTTGGTGTACATGCAACATGTTCAGGGGGTGATGCATTACAAAAATTTCCCTATTATAATTTGTATAAAAAATTATTTGAAAGACATATTACCGAAGAAGTCATCCAAATAAAAAAAAAAAATAATGCATCTTCGTTTTTTTTTTTTTTTTTTTTTTTTTTAATTTATTTTTATTTTTAATGGTAAATTTTTAGATGAAATTTGGAAAAATGACGAAGTGAGACTTCTTCTGAAAAATATTAAAGAAATGACGTCAAAATCGCAACTTAATGACAGCTTGGAGGATGAAAAATTACAGAAGTTGGTAAAGGTGTTGAGCCAGGCTGGTTATCAGAAAACTGCTGATCAGATAAAGCGTAAACTGGCACTACTCAAAAGTTCGTACCTCAAGTGGAACCAAGATGAGAGTTCTGAGAACGATGTCATCAGCTGTCCATTTTATAATGAGCTACACAGTATTTTTCATACGCCCGTATCCGATCAAAGGTATGAATTTATACAAAATCTATTAGCAGAAAATTTGGATCTAAGTATATCAACGAAATTCCCCGATCATAGTTACACGAACGTTAATTTTGAGAACGGCAGTTTGGGAACCGGCGAAAATAAAGTCAATGACAAAGTTACTGTAGTGCCGAATAAATGCGTTGATACTTGGTTTCCAGTGGAAAGTATTATTGGTGAGTGGTTGTATGGACCTTGATTTATACTTTACCTACCCGATCTATTATTGCTTGCGTCAAGTGAATTGTGACTTCGTGTGATTTTATTTTTTCAAACATTAAAAATACATTACTTGATATTTCTTACTGATTTTTCGGGTATATATGTTGTAGATGATGATGGAATATCCCCACCAACGTCCCTTGATCCAACCAATACAAGGATAATCCCTGACAAAGAGCAAAAACAGATGGTCGAGGATAAAATTCCAGTAACTCTTCTCCATAATGGTGATGGTGAACAAGAGGAAAATCGTACGATTGCCGAGGATCCTTCTTTTTCTCAGATATTGAACGTCATCGACCTCGAGGACCACATACCATCATGCATAATCGACAATGTTGCCTCGCATCAGGAAGTCGAAACGACTACCGAAGAAACTGCAGATTGTTCAAAAACAGAAAGTATTGAGAGGCCAGAGAGTCAAACTACTATAAGTTTGCCAACGTACGCATTTATTACTTTTACCTAAATTTTAATAAAATATTGAGAAAAACTGAAACATTATTTTGCAGGCCTTTACCATCATTTTTACCTGTAGAGAAAGATGGGCCTCCTCCAGCGAAGAAACCACGCATTATCGAGGAAGAGCGAATGGGCAAGAACAAAGTTGTTTTGCGAAGGGTTGACGGCCCCCCAACGTGTTTAAACATTTCGAAGTCATCCAGTAAATTTGTAAGGCTGATCGTTGCTCAAGATAGACCAAACAACAAGACCAGCCTTGTAGATCACATTACGGCTCACATCAAACCCTTGAGCGTAAATATTGCCGCAGCAACATCAAATTCAACCGTAAGCTCGCAATCAAACTCGCCTGTGGACAAGCTGGAACCTATGAAATTGAATAATGAGAAATTAATTAAGGAAGTTGTCGTAATGCAACAGCTGCAGAATAGCGAAACACAGACTGAACCTGTAGTTAAACAAGTAACTCGTACCAATGAAACAGATGATGCTACAGCTAGTAGCAATTGCAACGCTATAGACAATTCCAAAGATAAGATTTCAGATAGTATACAGTAAGCCTGTTTCTATAAATTATTTGAAGAGCAATTACGTATCTAGCCGTAGTGCATTACTTATATTTATGTATTTATTTATTTTACTTATATAGAGAGGCTGTGCAATCGATGATGAAGCATGACGAAGTGATGCAGGAGAAACACCATTCGTGGATGGAGCAGCAGTTTGAAGTCCAGCGCAAGCACGAGGAAGAACAAAATAAAATCATGGTTAAGGAGCTCCAAGAACTTAGAAAATGCATTGGGATACTGATCGCGAGTAAAATGCCGCACGCCAACAATCAGCATCGATAATTAAGGCTTTTCTCTAAGTCAACAAGAAAAAATGATCTTTTTTTTTATTTCATACATCACGGATTGCTAAGCTTTAAAAAACACATGTACAAATATGAAGAAAGAAAACTCGTCAAACTTGTAAATACGAAGTTTAAGTTAATATTTAAATTAAATTCTTTGAAGTTTACAGAATAATAATACAACGCGCGATTTCTACGGATTTTTACTATGTAAAGTTTTGTTCTGTAAAAAAAAAAAAAGAAAAAACAAGCTAGTTGAAATTATATCTTTTTGCAAATAAAAGATTCTAGTTTTTGATACTGATCAGTAAATAAAGAAATAAAATAGTTTTTTTTTTCGTATATTTCCACTCTTGTTTATTTATAAAAATAATCCAAAGATGCATTCGAAAAAAAGGAATCCGCCACTTTTTCTGAAGCACAGAAAGATTATTGAAACTAATAAAGTTGACCCTTCAAATCTTTATTTTCTTGAGAAAAAATCATAAGAGTGACAGTGTTACTGTTAATGTCAACAAAATAAAAAAATTAATTTCAGATCAAGATAACACTGTCAAGCACCTTTCAAACGAACTTGAAGCTGTAAAATTTTTGTCTACTGTCGCTGTATGTATCACGTGATGGCAATAATTAAATACTGAAATACAATTTCATAAGAAAAAAACAAGATCCAAGTACTTTGACATTTTATTTTGATCACGGCATACCTCCCCAGATTTTCTATCAAAATTATGGTCTCTCCCAAATGATTTCAAGAATGCCCTTGCAAATCTAAGTATCGCATTGCGAAATTTGCAAATCGATTTAAAAAAAAATCTTGTCTCGTGTCCTCGTATCGGTCCGCCAGTGACACCTATATATATATATATAATATCAGCTGGACGACGGCGGCGACGCTTCTTCTAATCTTCTGCTATAGCTGTATGTATTAGCATTCAGTCAGCCAGTGTTTGGTTTAGATTTGGGATTCCAGGTTCTTTGTTGTAGAAATGTCACCAGCTGGATTGTGTGACAGATTCATCGTGTTCACTTTGCTCTTGTTCGTGTAATGTGCCTGGAAATCGTTTAAAAAATGCTTTCGGTTCCATGGGAGACCTAATAAAAGTAATTATAATATTCTCTGTCAATACTACCTTGTGCTGCAATAAACCCTATCACTTTCATTCCTTAGTGTATTATAACTTTCTCGCAATCATTATGTTGATTTCATAATGCAATAATTTCTGACTTATTATCTGTAACAATTTGATCACCCACTCTGTACGTGTAGGTTAAGTGTGCTACTTCTGTGTCAAACCCAAACAACAATTATTCACTTGCTTGACTTGATTTACAGGACACAGCAAGATTGTGATCAACAAAAAATGATCCATCGCTCCCGACGATTCCTGAGCCAGGTCTTAAGCAACGCAAACGCCAGACAGCTTCGAGCAGTGCAGCAACAACTGGCCAGCCGCCGACACACGAGTACTTTTATCCGTCAGAGGCTCATAAGCGCGCTAACCAGCTCTGCGAAATTTTATCAGCACAGATATGTTGACACTAGGTGGTTGTGCATCACATCTTCCAAGCCCGATGCAAAGAGCAAGGCGGAAAAAGAAGATGCTGAAAAGCAGCAGGTGAAGTCTGAACAGAAGAAAAATGATGTTACGCAGAGGATCCTGGAGCTGGAGGAAGATAAGCTAGGCAAGCTCAAGGAAAGAGCGCTCAATGTAGATGGTGCGGCTATTCCTGCCACTGTCAAGGCGACCGCTAAGATTCTGACTGAGATCATCGAAGGGGAGAAAAAAAAGCTGGAGGCCCACAAGGAAAAAATCAAAGGGGACGAAAAAAAGTTGGCTGGAGATGCGGATGCAGAGGCAGTTGCTAAAAAACGTAATTTTGTACATACACACTTTTTGCTGAGTCAAGTGTAATCTTTATTTTGATTCAAAGTCTAATTTCCAATGCAGCTCCTTTAGTAAAGAAGAAGATAAAAATAGACTTGTCAGTTTCTTCGCTGGAAAGAAATTTCATAACACCCATCAGAGCAATGTCTGATTTTCTACTAAAACAATCGGATCTGGAATCTCTGCCCAAAACTAAGAGAAGATCACCATACGAATTCGAACCGCCGATTACTGTGTACTGGAGAAAAGACGTTGAAGCTAAGTGAGTGACTTTGTTGCAATTATAAGATAATGTGTGCTTGTACAAGAGTATGATTGTGTACAAAGGATACAAGCATATCCTTTTAGTAAGAGCATATTATTTTAGAGCTCTGGAAGTATGGGGCTCCAAAGAAGCTTTGTTGAAAGAGTTGCTGAAGAAAGAACTTGAGAGGAGAACTTATCAACAAAGTAAGCGTCACTGTATCCTCATACTACAATACTCAAAATGCCCAAGCAATAATACTCTATATTATTCTAGATGTATTTACTGTAAAAAAGAGATTGAGGGACTACAGGAGAGAAGTTGGTAGTCAAAATCAAATGTTTGAAAAGGAGGGGCTTTTAGGTAGATCGGGTAAAGTAGTTATGACAGCTGTTGTGATGTAAGCTGACTTGTTACATATTGCTAACGATCCTTTTTATTGACGTTCGTACGATAAAATTGCTTTTTATTTACAGAAACGCGGGTAATTTTGTTTTCAAGCTTCTTGCGTGGATTTACACTGGCTCTCACAGTATGTTTTCGGAATGTATTCATTCAGCTGCAGACACATTTAATCAGCTGATTTTAGCATACGGTATCCATAAATCTGTTCAGGTAAGCCTTTAAAACTACAAGTTCAACAGCAAACTCGAAGAACATTTTAAACCATGCATACTATGTACTTTCTTAGACTCCAGATCCCGACCACCCCTACGGTTATTCAAACATGAAGTACGTTTCTTCTTTGATTTCGGGTGTTGGAATATTTTGCGTCGGAACTGGTCTGTCAGTCTACCATGGGATCAACGGAATTTTATTTCCCAACCCAGTAGAATCGTTTTACTGGGCGTATATTATACTAGCTGGCTCATTGGTTTCGGAAGGAGCGACTTTTCTTGTTGCAATTAATTCGATTAAAAAAGGAGCTATTGAAAAGCGAAAATCTTTTCGAGAGTACGTAATTACTGGTCACGATCCATCGGTCAATGTTGTCTTGATGGAAGACTTTGCAGCTGTAAGTTTCAGTCATTGTATATTTTTTAATATCGTGAATATTGATTGTTCATCATAGAAAATTGATTTGATGTTTTTTAATTTTTGTAGGTTCTTGGAGTCATGTGTGCTGGTGTCTGCATGGGGTTGACGTCGTATTTAGGCAATCCTGTTTATGATGCAATTGGTTCCCTAGTGGTAGGTGGACTCCTCGGTGGTGTGGCCTCGTTTATTATTTACACAAATGTTGCTGCTTTAGTTGGTCAAAGCATACCTCAGGAGAATCTCGATAAAATTAATTCAGAATTAGAATCTGATATTATGGTAAATAAGTGTGATTTACAACACTAATATTGTACTTTACAGGCTTACGAAATGTACCGTTTTAATTTTCCACAGGTAAGAGCAATACATGATGTTAAAGGTATTGATATGGGCAACAGCCTTGTAAGATATAAAGCTGAGCTAGATTTTGATGGCCGAGAGTTGACGAGATGCTATTTAGATAAGCACGATCTCAATGCAATGCTTGACGTAAGATATTTGACTCAGGCAAACAAATTAGTTATAAATTACTATTTTCATCGATGATTTTATATTCTTATTTGTAGGAGGTAAAAAAAATGCAAAATATTGATGAACTTGAGTCATTTTTACTTAAACATGGAGAGAATATTGTTGACATGCTTGGCGGCGAGATCGATCGTATTGAGCTAAAGTTAAAGGTGAGCTTTTTAGATGTTATTTCATTTGAAGTGAGATCTGTAGTTGTGAAGTAAAATAATATTGATTAATGCCATTGACGTTTTTTTACAGAAAAAGCACCCCGAAATTCGGCATTGTGATTTGGAGATTCTATAAAAAGCTCTTTCCGCAAGTTAAGATAACACGATGTAAATATTATAATTATCATTTTATTATTATCTCTACTATTACATGTATCTATAAAGCTGTATAGAATATTCCGTGACCGGGAAACGCAGCGTGATTGTAACATTTTACCACGTAATCGCTTTAATAAAGCTGTGCAAATCATTGTAGGTATATACATCTTTTATTGTTTGTTTTACATCATTATACAAAAAAATTCTTTTTGTTTCCTCATGGAGGAAGCTTTGTATCGGTCAATAATTAAGTTTTCTTTAAAATGTTTCAGAAATGTTATTTGTAGTGTTTGGAATAACAATACATATTTTTAAAAAATGTCTGCATGTGTATGTGTGTGCATAATTATGTAATCAGACAGTCATATCTCAGAAACCCTCCAACCGATTTCAATGATTTTTACATTTTAGAAGTAAATGATGGAAAGTGTACAAGAACCCTGAAGAACTACTTTTATAAATGTACATACATGTGACTTGAAGTCGAATTTATTGATGTTTATTCAATTTTTATTGAGAGAATAATTTTTAACAGACAAAAACATTAAGGGGATGGGTAAAAACTTACTCCACTGCAGAATCAATAGTGACTCTGTCCGCAGTCGATGATTCATCGGTTGTTAAAATCTATATGCTGTTGTAATGTTATACCACATACTTGATCCAACAAAGAAAAGTAAAGAAATTATCCCGAATAAGAAAAATTTCATCCTGACGTGTTTCGTAAAATTCAATAATTGGTATGGATTTAATTAATGAAAATTAGTATACACAATTACACAAATATAGACATACACATTATCAATGGAATCGTCAAAACTTTGTTTCATTTCGCTATCGCTCGCGAGTTTCGTCTTTGAAGCGTGGAAATTGCCGAGCGAGCACTTTCATTCTCCCCCCTATCCTCACCGCGGAGATTTTCTCCAAGTCCAAGATTACGGAGGGGAGAGCAGTTCGCGCCTGGCGAACTTCCGTGTTGGTCAGTTGTTAGGGCCGAGTTGGAGTTCGGCTTGCGGTTCGCACGGATTTGACGATTAGGGGCGTTGATCTGCGATCGGAGATACCTGACCTGGATTCGCAAACACGACGGCAGATTCGTGTACGAAAAACATCCACCATCTCTCTGCGGAACTTCTGAGCTGTATCTGTATATTGTGTCACTTTATATGGAATTTAGGGAAATGCAGATCGATAATGAAGTTCTGAAGCTTTTGAAATTTAGAAATGACAGAATAAATATTGTAGCTGTATCTGTTTGTAAGAAAAGTTCTTGTAATAGTATAGACAGTTTATTTGTGCAAAAAAATTAATTTTCCTACCCAGGGCCGTCCCAACAGTCCCTCGGGTATTATTGCTTCGCAAGCGCCCTCGGGCCCAGGGACCGCCCTGGAGAGATGCACATTTGTGAAGAAAACTACCATTAATCAACATATCAGATATGTACACATTGTTCAACATTTTCTGTATAAAGTTCTTGCAATATCAAATACTGCAAATAGAAAAAAATGAAGTAGCGGTAACGATGATGTTGAATCTCAAAAAGATTGTCGAAAAATAGAAACAAACACATATGCAAAGAGGAGAATACTTACGAACTCGACTATTTCTCTGAGTTTCTGCAGATGCTTGGTGTACATAGTACACGAGTCATAAAATGGGTTAGGAGCTGAATGTGATGCTCTGTTTGCAGACCAGTTAAAAAAAGTGTTCCAACTATCTGGGTTACTTTTGAATAACAAAACCCGTAGGACCTACCTGATATCTCAGGTCTGGTGCCTCATATATATATATATATTCAAAAACGTCGTCTTTATTATGCGATTGGTAATAGTAGTTTTCGTCACAAAAGTGCGATCGCCTCCAGGGCGATTTTGCGGCCCGAGGGTCCGCAACGTAGCCCTGGTTGGATCGCACTTGAGTGG
>JAPYYV010008884.1:0-14038 GCA_030522625.1 Copidosoma aretas | reverse complement strand
CTAATTCTGAAAATTTGATTATTCAGTACTAGTTGGCTCACATGCACCCATAACTTCACAGACTAAAACGAAGTAATTTTTTTCTTATTGTACCCTAATAAAGCGATTCAACGTCGTTGTCTGCCACTTAAAACTTTGCCGTGACCTCGTTGCTAATTGTTATTTATTATTTCTTATCTCTTAACAAAATTGAATACAGTTCTGAAATACTATTTGGTACCTAACCTAAAAAAAAATCCCAAAATAGAATCTTTCGTATTGTGGCCTCGCTAAAAATATAGCGCAGCAATGTTTTTCAATACTTTCTTAGTGACTTGACGGAATTATGTACTTTCTTTTTTCTTAACCAAAAACTGCTCGATCACCTAACCTGAAAAAGTCTCCTAAGCAATGTGGTATTATCAATTTAATGACAGCTATAAGGATATTAATATGGATGTAGAATTTAATGACCATAGAACTTTGTTAGTTCTTTCTATACTAACGAATACTAAGGAAACTTATCCTAGCACTTATCGTAGTAATTTATGGATAAAATCGCATTTTGGATGAAAGAAAACTACTTCAACTTGCAAGCGACATAAAAATTCCAAAACAATTTTTCATATGTTACATTAAGAATCATGTAAAACCCAATTTATAACAGTGTAATCCTAATAATAGAAAGTGTAACAAATGATTATTTAAACTATTCGAAGACGCACAGGTCTCGCTGAGCTACATGAATTAATTTTTGTAACTGAAAAATAGCATTTTCATTTGTTTACAATTAACATTTTGAAATTGACATTATTTTATGTTAAAAAGTTTTATAATAAGAAGATTGACCACACTAAGTATTACTATTCGCATGCCTAGACTATAATTAGGAGCCTAAAGTATTTTTTTTTAATACACACATACACAAATCTCGCTTGTTTCGGTCAATCTCGCACACTTTTATAACATATAAATAAAATCAAAAACTCTAAAGTTCATTTCGTAAAGGAGATATGAAATATAGCTAATATAAATGCACAACCACGTAAGTAACTATGAAAGCCACATGAATGTACTTTTTTAAAACTTAAAAATCAGTCATAAAAAAGATTTCGGCATCACAGCTGATTGGCATTTCCTTGCAACCGCACATGGAAAAGGACCTTCCGATGGTGTTGGAGCTATTTTTAAACGTTATGCTACACGTATAAGTCTCCAGGCAAATCCAAATGACGCTCTTGTATCAGCAGAAGCGCTTTTCCAGTGGGCAGAAACGAGATTTAAAGGACTGACAATAATGTATTATAGTACTCAAAATTATACGTTAACAAAAAAATTTCTTAACTCTAGATTTTCTGTAGCTCCTGAAGTACCACAAATATCTGTTGCACATGGGTTTCGTGTATTGCCAGATAATAGACTGCTGAAGTACCACAAATATCTGTTGCACATGGGTTTCGTGTATTGCCAGATAATAGACTGCAGCTTAAGAGATATTCTGCATGCAACAAATCTCTTGGTATTACACAATATTAAAAACTATATAGATTTATATCCGTAATAAGTAATGCACTGTATAGCTGCTTTAATCTACAAGAGCATTACTGTACACATAGATAATAATTGTATTTAGTATGTAAGTTTAGCCCAATGCTATTATATTTAAAGTCACATTGACAATACTAAATCAATGCTTCTATTTTTCTAAATACAAAACTTAAATATTTCCTTTTGCTATTACCAAATGTTGCCGAATCGTTAATTACCAAATGTTGCCGAATCGTTAAACATTTTTTTTTAGACAAAAATCATGCATTTTCACATTAAAATCCTTATAGCTGTCATTACATTGATGATACCACATTGCTTAGGAGACCTTTTTCGGGTGAGGTGATCGAGCAGTTTTTAGTTAAGAAAAAGGGAAGTTGATAGTTCCGTCAAGTCACTAAGAAAGTATTAAAAACATTGCTGCACTATATTTTTAGCGAGGCTACAATACGAAAGATTCTATTTAGAGATTTTTTTTTCGGGTTAGGTACCAAATAGTATTTCAGAACTGTCTCTAATCTTGTCAAGAGATTAAAAATAATAAATAACAATTCAGAACGAGATCTCGGCAAAGTTTTAAGTGGCAGACAACGACGTTGAATCGCTTCATTAGGGTACAATAAGAAAAGAATTACTTTGTTCTAGTCTGTGAGGTTATAGGTTCATGTGAGCTAACTAGTACTGAATAATCAAATTTTCATAATTAGGGGCCAAAACTTGATATAGTCCCGCCATCAAATGCTAGAATCAGCAATTTAAAAAAAAATTGATATTTTGAGTTCCTTTGACAATGAGGCACCATACACAGCCGCCATATTGGATTGCCACTTTCTGTCGCTATATATTTGAAAGGGTATGTTCTACAAAAGATTTTAAGTTATCATACGACTTTAAAGGTGTCTTAATTTTTTAGACAGAGAGGTATTATGTAACGTTATTTGAAAAAACATACAATTTTAAAAATTTCCTTGAAAATATGGCGCCATACGTAGCCGCCATGTTGGATAACCACTTTCTGCCACTCAGCACTTTAAATTTCATGGTTTACCAAAAATTTTAAGCTCTTGCACTACTTCAAAAGTGACTTAGATTTTTGGAGAGAGGGGGGGGGGGTAAAAGTGACGTGTTTTGTCTCATATATATATCTCTTGAACGCAGTCTATAAAATCTTTAAAAAAGTTCGTTTTCTTACTGTTTCCTAGCTTATCATTCGTTAGTAGGGTACTTATTAGCCATCTTGTATCTTACAATAAATACATCTTGTAGAGAAACGAATCAATAAAAATTTATTTGAAAGAAATTATTTGTTATCGAATTTATTTTCTTAAGTAAATAAGTAGTTTTTCTAAAAATAAATAAGTATTAATACATCCGTTTTGTCGTGAAATAATGAGGAGATGCACAAAGCTGATACACTAAGGCATCAATTAAGCTACAGTATTTTGTAATTAGTTAGGTCTTGAGAGAGAAAAATGATATTTCGTGATCTTAAAAGACTGCTCAGCTTCAACATCAGTTCGGAGAATCATTTTTTATTAAAACCAGTGTAACAAATAGACTCAAATTGGCACAGGTGCTACAATATCAATAATCTATGTGCGTTTTCTCTTCTTTTTACGTAACATTTAGTTGTAAAAAAATTGTATTATTTAGTACATCAGAGGGAGTTTCTACCTTACCGACTACCTTGACCTTATACGTTTCTAATAATGATTGATGATACATAGATTTTTACTCCATTCAGTGAGAAGAAGCACAGAGCTCATCCCTCAAGCTTATAATCAAGTTAAAGTTTATTGCAATTGAATGAGAACTAAGAGAGAAAAATGAGTTCTCGTTATTTCGAGAAACTGCTCAAGTGATTGCAGCTGTAACATGGATTCGGAAAATCATTTTTCTCTCTTAGTTCTTAGCCAGTTGCAATAAATATTGGCTTGATTGTTAGCTTCAGGTATCAACTTTGTGCCTCTTCTCATTATTTTGAGTAAAAATGTCTACATCATCAATATGTATTAGAAACGTATAAAAGCAAGTAGGGTAAAACTCCCTATGATGTACTGAATATTATGATTTTTTTTTATAACTAAATATTACGTAAAAAGAAGAGAATACGCACATAGATTTTTTATTTTTGTAGCACCTATAAAAATTTCGGTTCATTTGCTACACTTGTTTAGATAAAAAATGATTTTCCGAATTGATGTTGTAGCTGAGCAGTCTTTTAAGATCACGAAAAATCATTTTACTCTCTCAATTCTCAGCCAATTATAAAACACTTTAACTTCATTATTGCCTCGGTGTATCAGCTTTGTGCCTCTTCTCATTATTTTACGAAAAAATGTATGTATCAATAATAAATAATTAAACTATATTGGAATAAGGTAGTCGGTAAGGTAGAGATTCAGCTAATATACTGAATGCCCTTAACCTAAGCCATAGTTTCATCGTAAACAGAACTCTAGGGCATAATAATTTTTACCATGTAGATTGGCAATTCTGTATAATTAGAAATTTCACTTCCTGACATTGTCAAATCTACTTGAAAAATGATTAAATTGTAAGGAGATTATAATGCAATGTAAGTACTTGAAGGATTTAACGAAAATTATAACGACGTTAATTTTACCATGTATGCATCGCAATTCTTATTGCACAGTGTAATCATCTTTTTAAGAGAGCTGTACTGCCGTTCGTCGGAAGAAAAATTATAAGTGCAGTTAGAGTCAAAATGAGGAAATCAACGAAAAATAGTTGTCTATATAAATCAATTAAAATCCAAGTTTTTTATTCCGAAGAAACTGTTTCTATAGTAGATTAGGTATGTTTTGTTTTTTTTTTAAATAAAAAAACTTTTTCCTACGGGAAATATAAAAAAAGCACTCAGCCTTTAGCGAGGCTTTTTTATTCGGTGCATTTTCCTTGCTAAAAAAAAGGCAAGTGCACTTAGGGCTTTAATAGTTGTAAAGAGGCCGAAACTTCGCTAACTTTACTACTCTCTAGGTCTTAATACGTGACAGTTCACTCATAATAAGTGTATATGATTTGAACAACTATAAGTGAACAACGTAAAATTAGTGAATAGTCACACTATCAATAAATGGACTATGAAGCACTTGTCAAATAAGTAGATAGTCATTGTAACAATAACGGAAATCCAAAAGCACTTTATTAATGCGTTCTCGCTTTTTCTATGAGTTAAAATAAACCTTTTTGGTAAAGTGAATTGTAACTTGTGTTCAAAGTTAAAAATAATATGTTTAGCTTGTTAATTAAATATATGTAACATTACATCATTTAACTAATAATTATTATTAATTATGAACTTTTGATTGAATTTTTTTTACGAAATCTGTAACGTAAAAAGTGTTTGAAAAATTTCGAACATGGGTTGACTAAACGAGGTATCAAACCTCTGGCCGGTAGCGTCAGAATCCATCACCTCAACAATTGACCAACAGTGATTTAATAAAGTCGAAATTAAAACTTATACACATCGGGCTGTTGCATAACATTAATTATTTATTTACAGACATATAAAAATGTTATTATGAATATATTTAAATGCTTATGCATAAATGTAATTTCATATATAATCTGCATTTCATTAGAAGAATTTATTATGTATTGTTATGATATCAACATACATAATCGTGAAAAGCATTACATTACATTTTTATTTTAAACTTTGAGTATATTGTAATTTAATATCAAACATTCAAAACATGCTTGATTTTTATTCTCTCAGTCATTTGGACAACAGTTGAGTGTACAGTCAATAAATAACCATAATAGATCATAAATTATTGACATGCTATTTTAGCAAAATTATTTGTATTTCCCATACGTAATACAACAATCGTTTCCATTTCAAAAATTTTCGTACCGATGGGAACATGAGACTTAATGTCAAAATTTATTCATGAATGTTAAGGCGGTTCGGAAGTATCATTCAGCGAGGCGAGGAACGGGGAGTCCCCCCGGCCCGCGCAGCTTAGCCCCCTTTACCGCGCATCCTCTCTTGCAACCTACGAACTCAATGTTTTGCTTCATTTAGCGTTGGCATTGTTTAAAAGACACTATAACATGACTTAAAATCTTACTCACTGAATCTTGAAACAATACTTCATACGTAGGTATGGTTTTTTTAAATATCTTAGCATTTTCCAATAATATTTGTCCATGTCAACGACAAATCGAGGTTACGTTCCATAAGAGCCTATGTTATCACACTCATTTTCATTTGTATCATTATTTCAAAATGAACAATAACAAATATTGAACAAATTCATGTAAGCTTTACGTATTTCAGACTATCAAGAAAAATCAAAATCATTGTGATCTCTGCATTTTATCATTACTCTCGAACCTCCTTAAGGACTAGCTCATAGCAAAAGAGAATTTGTTCATTTTTACTAATTTAAACATCGCTTGTACAGTGTTAAAAAGTTCTGATTACAAATAAATAACAAGCTCACAATCCCAGATCAGGATGCTAATTACAGATAAAAAAAATTTCTTATGTTTCTTTTATTAACAGTAAATAAGTAATAAGTGTTTCCATCGACTGACTATACTCTGTCCCATTAAATTTGAAAACTTCATTCCTTATAATTAATTCAGATGTAAATCAGCGCCTTCCGATTTTAGTATATGAATAATAAAGCAAATCAGTGATCCGTTGGAGGCGAGGTGGAAAATTGTATACATAGTGTGTGTTAATTTTCTCTGTATGTTTTTTCGTAAGAATCGCTGCCTGTGCGTCAGCCTCGTCAAACATTTGAAAACTATTTTCTAACTTACAACTTAATAACGATTTTTCGTGAGAATAAAAGCAAGAATGAAAAAAATCTTCCCCGAGTGTGGCTTGAACACACGACCCTCTGTACACCGGACAGATTCTCTTACCAACTGAGCTATCGGGGGCCGTGAGCTTCACATGCTGTAGGTTCTGATTAATCTCATTCCTGCATTTTTTAATCTCTACCGGAGAGTCCCTCTCTGATTCAAGACTCATATTAATTAATTCAGATGTAAATCAGCGCCTTCCGATTTTACTATATGAATGATAAAGCAACTCAGTGATCCGTTGGAGGCGAGGTGGAAAATTGTATACATAGTGTGTTTTTATTCCTTATAGTTACATTTTCATTATTTATAGTTATTTAGTTTTAAATGCTTGGGTCATAGAGTGAATTAGATTCAATAGTTTAGGTCTATTACAAGAATTATTCATCAACCATTTTTTTAAATAATACATTTACTTTGTATGAGTAAATTGGTTAATAATCTGCGCATAATGATGGGCGGTAAGATGGACGCAAATAAGTTTTCCGAAAAATGTTAAACAACTTATGAAAAATCCATAGACCAAGTTTAACGTAAAAATCGAGACCAGCCTATATTATAACCGTCAAAACAATGGTGATTTAAAATACTACAATCTAAAAAGTATATAAGCAATCGATTTTATAATTTCTATTACAATAATAGTATTAATAATGATGATAATAAGCAGAAAACGAAAAATTTATTGACTTGAGTCCTTTGAACTATAGGGTATAGATAGTTCAGATTACGGCGGTTTAACAGCTTAGGTTGATATAGTTTTATTATTCAAGGTTTTGTTATTTGATCTGTATTCAAATGGTGACTCAGTTCTCTTAATGAAATTAGATAATTCGTCAAGCATCATAGTACTTTTCTAGTAAAGCTGTTTTCTACTTATATAATATACAAGAAAAATTTCACTTATGTTTAAGTGGTATTTTTTTGGCGTGAATATAACTGTATCACAAGTCCACAAATTTACTTACTTGTATGTGAAACCTTGGTCCATACATTTAAAAAGTGACATTTTCACTTATTTAGATTCATAGAGTATGAAAAAAAGGGTCAGTAGCAGCTTACAATGATTACAATTCTTCATACTATCTGATCGATGACAGCAAATCTTCTTGCGTTTTATTTGGGAAATTAAAAAACTTAATGTTTATTTTGGTTTTTGATGTCATTTTTAATATGGCATTTACAATTATTATAATTTTGAAAGAGTCTGTTATACAAATTATAGACATCAAAATTTAATGTTTTTGATATTTTATTTAAAATTTACGAACAAAATTTGCACAGCTCACACATTAATATCTTGTAAATGTAAGTGATTTACATGCATCGAATACTTTTAATAAAGCATCTTCACAAAGCATATGAAATAAAATTATTAAAAAAATTAGGGCAGTCATGGGACTGTCAGTAAAAGCTTAAAAGCTATGCTTCTTTACCATAATAAAAATATTAAATTTGGAAAAAAAGAAACTTATTACATTAATAAAATAAGCATATGTAAAAACAATCTTTTTTGCGAATAACACATTTATTTTACTAATAATACAATTTTTATCAGTAAATATTGTAATAGGATTAAGAATAATATACACTGAGAGAAGTAGTATTAAATTATTTATTATAAGTATGTTAAAACTTACGATATTTTTTAGGAAAGGTGACACACACCCGCCTAATGACGCAAATTATAACGTTTAGAGTAATTTTTATTATATTTTTTATGATAATTGTAATAGGCAGTCGTACAAAAATTATTGTGATGTACTAATAAAAATTACTATGTCTAATATAGTAAAAATAGTGATGGCATAATATTTGCTATACAAGATAATACATTGTACAGTTATATTATCAATGTTTCTTACATTTTCAAGTGGAATTTACCATGTCTCATAGTAAAAATTCTGACTCCAGAATTGCTATTCAGCATAATAAAAATTACTGCATACTATAGTACTTTTTGTGATAAAATTGTAGAACAAGTTAGGTGGTGTATACTGTATAATATACATACTCATAGAATTTAAAGCGTTTTTCAGGTTATACTAATGTAAATACTAAAAAAAACGTATATCTGTATTTATAAGAGTTTTTAATTCGGAAGTAGAGACAAATACTGTTTATCAATAACTTATCTGTGGTTAAGTTTACTGTGCACCCTTCTACTTCTCATTTTATTGCATGTATCGTTGTGTATCACACACAGAATGTCATTTTTATTTCTCGTAAGCGAAAAAAATAAATAAATTGTATTATTTTGGATAATGTTATAAATACAAGATTTATTGATAAAAAATATTTTTTCATATAACTGAAAGTATAATATGTCTGGAATGATATATCAATATACACGATAGAATATATATTCTATTGATGAAACAAAAGGCACAGACCATCATAGTCCAGTGGTTACGACGTCGTACTTCTGTACTGCAGGTTGGAGGTTTGCGTCCCGGTGGCTGGAAATTTTGAAAAATTAATTTTTAATTACTGCAGAAAATATTCGAGTACCAATAAAAATTTATATTAAAAACCGTAAATAAATTCTCTGTGCATAGATAAAGTTAAAAATAATTGTTTGAGTTATAAATATCAAAATTATTACCACTTCAATAAAATTTACTATGTTGGAAAGCAAATTTTTATCCAAGTGCCACAGTAAAGTTTATTATAATCTGGTTTTACTGTGTAGCATGGTATATAATATAATATGGCGAGAGTATGTCTCAGCTTTCCTAAAAATTATAGTGTTTTTTAATATACTTATAACGATTTTTTCAACACCACTTTTCTCAGTGTATACATACACATTTATTCATTTTTATTTAGACGATTTATCGGCCAGTACCGTGGTAAAACGCATTATTTTCTCTGTCGCTCTCACTCTCTCTCTCCCTCTCTCTCTCTTTCTATCTAATCATCTACGCAGGCATATACATAGATATGCATATTAAGGTATCACTAGCAATACTAGAATAACTGTTTTAATTTTTATGAAATTTGGCTCACTCATAGATATTAACGTAAAAGTAACTCAGTTAAAATTTTGGGAACTTTACAGCATATAAAAAAAGTTATAAATCTTTTAATTTTTATGTGTTGAAATCCAATTTGCACAGAAATGACGGTTTCGATGTTAATTAAAATTCATTTATTAGAAACTAAAGAGATAAGGTGTATCTAACTCACTTCACAATTTTAGTTTAAAGATTAAAGGAGGAGATAGAAATAAATATAAGACCAAATAGATGATTTTTCTATACATATAGGTATACTAATTAATGGACTTTACAGCCGAAAATTCGAGGAGTAGGTATGATATGCCGGTTCTGGCCCCCCCCCCCCCCCCCCTATTCCCCCTAGGTTGTGGTGAGCCAGTTCTCCCTAGCCATACTCTGATGTCATGACTCTGGAACTCTGACGTCACGACATGGGTTGGGTTTCAAGCTCCCCCCTAGGGCGGTAGTGGTGGGGGGTGAGCCAATTCTCCTGCGTTATAGTACGTGCGTTACTCTGACGTCACGACTCCGGAGCTCTAGTGCTACCTACCGGATCCCCCCCCTGATCGAGTGAAGGTAAGTTGCTCAGCTACATTATCGGCTTATGGCATCTGCCAATTAAATGCGCTCGTTGTCATGTGACGATCATATGACCACTACAGCTGTGACAACTTTTTTCATGACATGAGTGCATATATATATATATACGTATCTAACACTAGCTATCTGTGATTTAAATACATGTTAAAAAGAACTTTTGACGGGCATAGCTAAATCTATATAGATGTATGCTACATCTATATAGACGTATACAATTAAATTATTTCATGACGTCACATGGCGGTCATATGTTACGTTTTTTTATGACGCGTAATCTCGCATCGTTGATTGTGACGTATCATGACAATCGTTAAGCGGCGTATTAAGTGATACCACTGGCTCAAAGCAGATCAAGTTCCGACGCTTGCCCAATCTTTTACGCAGCATCTAGTCACTACTCTTATCGCTTTCATAGAGACCCATCAGTATTAATGAAATGCAAAAGTAGTGTACAATTCAGTTGAGTACGTTAACACGACCCATAAGCATCATGGAGCAACTCCACAATAATTCTGCCAACGCCGACGCTACGCACTGTGTAGCGTTATGTCATTATCTGCGACATTGTACGAATGCAACATCGACGTTTGTTAAGTGGTAAAAATATAACTAATACTCAAGATATAATTGGTAATTGTAAAATAGTGCTTCAAATTATTTCAAATTATAAAAAATCTGTGAAATTATCATTACATTTTAAATAAAAATTATTAAATGTAGAGTTCCTTCTCTCAACTTTTGTGGTAACATTCTATAAAAATTTAGAAAAGCAAGGATTAGGACTGGCAGCAACATCATCAAATCAAGATGATGATGATGAGATTGTGACATGAAAGGATCTTGATAGTGTTTTTGAAAATCGCATCAGAACTGGTGTTGTAGCAAATAGTGGACATGTAGTTGTAGTGAAAATTCTCAAGTCTGCGGAAAAACCGTTTGTTATAAAAGTGCGGCAAATTCTTAATGAGCAGCACGCTTTGAAAATTAATACAGTGCTAGCAGCAGAGTTTGCCATGGTGAAAAATGATGCAAAGACTCTTGAAGTTAAACATTTCAACGCCAAGTCTGAGGGTATTTTTCATGCAACAGACTTGAACGATTGTTTTGAAACAAATGTGCAAAAGCCCATTTCTACTGATATTGAGGAGTTGCGGAAGCGAGACTCTGGGTGGACCCTGTACTCAATTTTCAATTTAGTAGTGAATATAAAAAAAAATAATGCAATGAATGGTAGTTCATAAACTGAACTCCTAACTCCAATCGTGAGCAAAAAAGCTTGCGTTAACGTTCGAAATAATGACAACAAATGTTTCCAGTGGGCTATGTTATCAGCACTATATCCTGCTAATAAAAATTTAGATCGTCTCCTTAAATATGTGCACTATGAAAATACCCTTGATTTTAATAGCATTAAGTGCCCGATGCAACCTAAGCAAATGCCAAAATTTGAGGAACAGAATAATATCTCTGTTAATGTATATTTTTTAGAAAAAAAGAAATGCAAGATCTTGCCTTGGACTTACAAAGCATATATGATAACCCAGTATCAATCAGATCATTAACTGAAGAAGAAGACTCTGATTTTTTCGTCGCTGATAGATGTCATATATTTGAGAAGTCAATTAAAAACGCGGAAAACGTTCACGACCATGGTCACTTTACTGGAGACTAAGTATTACATTTATTTCTTTTTAATAAATTTTTTGATATTTAAGCTGAACTACTTTCTTATTTATGGATATCGTGGCCCAGCTTATAATGAGCGTAATCTGAAGTATCAAGATTGGAAAACAATACCGATAGTTTTTCCCAGTAATTACGATGCTTATCAATGCATACAAGAACTCGTAACCTGCTTTCCCGGACGAGTACAAGTCATCCCTCAAACGAAAGAAAAATAAATTTCTTTTACGAAATACGTTAGAAAGTTTTCCATCAGGACAATGCATATTCTTTGGAACAAATTAATATGCTAAAGCGAGAGGGCGTTTTCCCATATGAATATGAAACTTCATTTGAAAAACTTGAGGAAACTGCTCTCTGATCCAAGAATAGTTTTACAGCAGATGATATGATGCAAATGTGAGTGATTAAGATTACAAATATGCTAACACTGTATAAGAAAATTTTAATATCACAAATCTTGGAGAGTATTCGGATATATACCTTAAAACAGATGTGCTTCTACTGACAGAAGCATTTGAAAACTTTAGAAATAATTGTCTAAAGGTATACAAATTAGATCCGACCCACTATTATACCACACGAGGCTTCACTTGGGACGCCATGTTAAAGCATACGGGCATCACGTTGGAGTTATTGACTGGTATAGACATGTTTATGTTCATTGAAAAAGGTATACGAGAAGGAATCAGCCAGTGCTGCGACAGGTATGCTGAAGCAAATAATCGGTATATGGAAGATTATAGAGAAGATGAGGCTGAAAAATATATAGCCTATTTTAATATAAATAATCTGTATGGATGGGCGATGACTAAACCACTACCCTATGGCGGTTTTCAGTGGGTCGAAAATATTCAACAACGACCCGATGATTTTTATAACCTTGGCGCAAAAAGCGCTTATGGATACATTTTAGAGGTGGATTTAGAGGATCCAAAAGAACTGCACGATTTGCACAGAGACTTGCCATTCTGTTCAGAGCATTTTTTAGCTCGAGGCTCGAAGCAAATAAAATTAATGACAACATTGGACAATAAACACAAATACGTACTACACCATAAGGCTCTTAAGCAGGAAGTGAATTATGGATTGCGACTTACGAAAATTCACCGAGTATTTAAATTCTGACAAAGGCCATGGCTGAAAGAATAAATTGATTAGAACAGCAATCCGCGTAAGCAGGCTAAAAACGAGTATGAAAAGATGCTTTTCAAACTATTCAACAATGCGATTTTCGGAAAAACCATGGAAAATGAGAGAAAACACATAGATGTCAAGCTTATAGATTATTAGAATGGACGCTACGGCGCATCAGCCTACATTGCCAAGCCCAACTTTCATAGCTGCGACATATTCGATGAGAATTTCGTTGCCATACAGCTTCAATGTACACAAGTGACGATAAAAAAGCCTATATACATTTGGCTTAGCGTGTTGGATTCGTCAAAATCGCTTGTATACCGATTTCACTATGACTACATGCTCTCGAAGCTAGGAGATAATTGTAAACTGTTACATACGGACACAAATATTTTAATATTGAGAAATTACCTCTGATGTCATCCTAATGTTAGAAATACGAAAATTTGCACTTTGGATTCTGATTAATTTTTTTTTTTTTCGAAAATATAGCTTATTCTAAGAAGAAAAGAAAACCATCAGTTTTTTAGTAATACATTCCTAATGTTTGAGTACATCAAATTTGAGGATTTTTCCCTCAAAAACTGTAGGTTTTAGGAGAAAGAAGAAAATGACCTTTTCTTTTTAAAACAAGCTATATTTTCGAAAAAAAAATTTACCAGAATCCAAAGTGCAAAATTTTTGTATTTATAACCTTAGGATTACGTCAGAGGTAAGTTCTCAATATATTGTGACTAACCAAGATGTTTATAAAATGATGAAAACAATTATTCAAGAATTCAACAAATCAGATTACCCAGAAAATAATCAGTTTATGATGCCTTTGGTAAATAAAAAGTCGTGGGACTAATGAAAGTTGTGTGGAACGGAAACATTACATTGTACTTTATTGGCCTTAGGAGTAAGATGTATAGTATTCGTATTCAAAACGAAGGCGTGGTGAAGAGAGCGAAGGGTGTTAAGAGCAATATTGTGAAAGCTAAGATCAAGGACAAGGACTACATCGAGTGCCTACGTGACCGATTTGTGAACCTTGAAAGAGAGCAAATAAGTATCAGTTCACGTCACCACCAGCTCTACACCGAAAAACAAAAAAAAATCGCTCTCAGTTACAGGGATAATAAGCGATATCTTTCGAATAACAGTATTGTTTTGTTCTGATTTTCTTGTTGAATACACAAGTCCCAAAACTCATTCGATGCTGCAGCAGCTACCATCTTAGGCTTTTTAGATTTTTTAAGATT
>JAPYYV010008883.1:0-12299 GCA_030522625.1 Copidosoma aretas | reverse complement strand
CTATACATCCGTCCATTGCCAAATCTAATGCATGCCTAATATTAAACCACCTCCTATTTTTATTGCTCTTGAACAAGCTAAAAAAGTTCCTGTATATTTGTGATTGTTTATTAACTGGAGTTGAATGAGGCTGTATTATCACAATTTTTTTCAAAAGCTATAACTGTACATACATATCGAACATGTATTTTTAGAACTTAATCAACTTATTCTATGTAATGTACAAATGTGCATTAATTTTGTTATTCTGGATATAGTTAACGATTTATTTAGGCAACGTAAATAATGCATTTAACCTTTTTGACAAAATTAACTAATCAAATGTAATTGTTCTTTCAAAACAGGGGAAAAAAATAAAAGAACTAAGTTTATTGAAAGGAGCTATTCGCTCCGAGAATAAATTGTACGGGATCAGAAAATCGACGCCAGCGTCCATGGTGGAGAAAATGTGTGATCTGACGAAACTTGTTTTTATTTACTATTTTCAAAAATTGGAGGTAAATGATAAAGAAATGTTTTCTTAATCATATATGAGGAACCAGCTTGTCATAAGAGTTGATGTAATGTTAAGACTTTGCCAGTAATCATTAATTGAAAAATAATGTAAATGCCGAAACGCTAATCTCGTCCGCTCTGCGCATAACACACACATGCATTATTGTTTATACGTAGCAGACGTACAAGTGTGGCAGTGGCTTCAAAAATTTTTCTACTCTGCTCTAATCTCTGCATGAAGAAGTAATAGACGGATTGTGTATGATATTCAATGCATACCCACTGCTGAAAATAGTATTATAACGTTAAGAACCGTCGAATTTAGTTATTCTTGGATCAGCTGCATAAGCAGTGTTATCCTTTGTTATTATAACCTATGTTTCTCTAATGCGCGTATTAAAAGGTACGAGAGACTACCGTCGGATCGCCAACTTTGGCCACGAGCGTAGGGCGCTGCGTTCGGTCTCGGAGCGAGTAATCATACACAAATTAATGCTGAATGAGTATATATTATATTTATTATTATTATTATTATTATTACCATTACTGTTGTAAACAAAACAATTATTTTTATATTTATAATCATTATTATTATAATATTCTTATTATAATGAATTTTGAGATGAAGCAGTTTAAATGTTATTCGTTGAATATTTTTTTTACATAATCTCATTAGAGATCTCATGTAATTTCTCATGTAAGATCTAATGTGATGATTTGGCATGACGTGTCACCTAAGATCGCCAAGAGAAATCGTTTGACATCCGTAAGTAGGGTATGAATAACTCGAAGGTACTTAGAATGCCCGAAAGATACTCGAAGTCATTCGCGATCGTCGACAAATACTAAAGGGAATTCTCGATCATTATTAATTACTCGAAGGCTTTTCCGATCGATGATCATTACTCAGAGGCGATCACAATCGTCGAAAAATACTCGAAGGCACTCTGGATCGTCAAGTATTACTCAGAGGCATTCTCAATCGTCAAGAAATACTACGAGGCATTCATGATCGTCAAGATATACTCGAAGGCGTTCTCGATTGTGGTAAATTACTAGAAGGCCATCTCGATCGTCGAGAAATACTCGAAGGCATTCTTGATTGTCTAGAAATACTCGATGGCATTCTCGATCGTTAAAAAGTACTCAGAGGCATTCTCCATCGTCGAAAAATACAGAAAGAGATTCTTGATCTTTGACAAATACTCAGAGGCATTCTCCATCGTCGAAAAATACTTTAAGACATTCTTGATCGTTAAGGAACACTTGAAGAAATCTTTATTGTCAAGAGTCACTCAGACGTATTCTTAATCGTAAGAAAATACTCGACGGCATTTTTGATCGTCGAAAGATTCTTTAAGAAATTCTCAATCGTTATTAATCACTCAGAGGCATTCTCGCTTGGTAATAATTACTCGGAGGCATTCACGATCATCAAGAAATTCTCGGAGGCGTTCTCGATTGTCGAGAAATACTCGATGGCATTCTCGATCGTTAAAAAGTACTCAGAGGCATTCCCCATCGTTGAAAAATATTCGAAGGCATTCTTGATCGTTAAGGAACACTTGAAGGAATTTTGATTGTCAAGAATCAGTTAGAGGCATTCTTGATCGTAAAAAAATATCCAGGGCTATTTTTATTATCGAGAAATTCTTTAAGAAATTGTCGATCGTTATTAATCACTCAAAAGCATTCACGATTGTTGATAATTACTCGGAGGCATTTACGATCGTCGAGAAATACTCGGAGGCGTTCTCGATTGTAGAGAAAGACTCGATGGCATTCTCGATCGTTGAGAAGTACTCAGAGGCATTCTCTATCGTTGAAAAATACTCGAAGGCATTCTTGATCGTTAAGGAACACTTAAAGAAATCTTGATTGTCAAGAATCAGTTGGAGGCATTTTTGATCGTAAAAAAATATCAAGGGCTATTTTTATCATCGAGAAATTCTTTAAGAAATACTCGATCGTTATTAATCACTCAAAGGCATTCGCGATTGTTGATAATAACTTGGAGGCATTCACGATCGTCGAGAATTACTCGAAGGCATTCTTGATCGTTCAGTATGACTCGGAGGCATTCTCGATCGTCAAAAAATACTTAGAGGCATTTTCGATTTTCGAGAATCTGTCAAAGTATTTCTTGATCGTTGAATAATATTAGAAGGCTTTTAATTGTCAAAAAGCCTCGGAGGCATTCTTGATCGTTATAAACTATTTGGAGCCATTCTTGATCGTTGAGGAACACTTTAAGGCATTCGAGATCGTCAAAATATACTTAAAGGCATTTTTGATTGTAATAAGTAACTCGGAGGCATACTTGATCGTCGAGATATACTTGAAAGCATTCTCGATTGTGATAAATTACTAGGAGGCAATCTCGATCGTCAAGAAATACTCGGAGGCATTCTCGATTGTCGAGAAATACTCGATGGCATTTTCGATCGTTAAAAAGTACTCAGAGGCATTCTCCATCGTCGAAAAATACTCAGAGGCATTCTTGATCGTAAAGGAACACTTAAAAGCATCTTGATTGTAAAGAATCACTCAGAGGCGTTCCGAATCGTAAAATACTTGAAAGCATTTTTGATCGTCGGAAAATACTTAAAGGAATTTTCGATCGTTGTTAATCACTCAGAAGTATTCATGATTGTTGATAATTACTCGAATGCACTTACGATCGTCGAAAGATACTCAAAGGCATTCTCAATCGTTCAGTAGCACTCAGAGGCATTCTCCACCGTCAAAAAATCCTCGGAGGCATTCTTGATCGTTATAAACTATTTGGAGCCATTCATGATCATCAAAAAATACTACGAAGCATTAGTGATCGTCAAGATATACTCGGAGGCATTTTCCATCGTCATAAATCACTTAAGGGCATTTTCGATCGTCGAGATATACTTAAAGGCATTCTCGATTAAGATAAATTACTAGGAGGCAATCTCGATCGTCGAGAAATTCTCGGAGGCATTCTTGATTGTCTAGAAATACTTGATGGCATTCTTGATCGTTAAAAAGTACTTAGAGGCAGTCTTCATCGTCGGAAAATACTCGAAGAGATTCTTGATCTTTGAGAAATAGTCAGAGGCATTCTCCATCGTCGAAAAATACTTTAAGACATTCTTGATCGTTAAGGAACACTTGAAGGAATCTTGATTGTCAAGAATCACTCAGAGGCATTCTTGATCGTAAAAAAATACTCGACGGCATTTTTGATCGTCGAGAAATTCTTTAACAAATTCTTGATCGTTATTAGTCACTTAAAGGCATTCTCGATTGTGTATAATCACTCGGAGGCATCCACGATCGTCCAGAAATAATCGAAGGCATTCTTGATCGGTGAGAAATATTTGGAGGAAATCTTAATCTTCGGAAAATACTTGGAGGTATTCTCGACCGTCACGATGAATCACTCGTAGGTATTCTCGATCCACCAGGAATACTTAGAGGCATTCTTGATCGTTAAAAATCACTTAAAGGCATTTGCGATAGTCAAAAAAGACACGGAGGAATTTTTGACCGTCGAAAGTCATTTAGAAGATTTCTCCATAGTTGAAAAATACTTGAAGGCATTCGCAATCGTCGTGAATCACTTTGAGTATTTCTTAATCGTTTAAAATCACTAGGAGACAATCTTGATAATCAAAAAATACGTAAAGGCGTTCCTAATCGTCGATAAATACTCGAAGGCATTATCGATAGCCGAGAAATACTTGAAGGCATTTTTGATCGTTGAGAATTACTCGGAGGCGTTCTTGATATTTAAAAAGTACTCGGAGGCATTTTCGATAGTAAAGAAATACTTGGAGACTATTTTAATCGTTAGAAAGCACTTGGAGGCATTATTAACCGTCAAGAAATACTTAAAGGCATTCTCGATTTTTAAGAACTACTTATAGAATTTCTTGATCGTTAAGAATTTCTCAAAGGCATTTTCGATTGTCAAAGAACACTCTAAGGCATTCTTGATAAGTATAAATCACCTGAAAGCATCCTGGATGCCCGAGAAATACTCTAAGACATTCTTAATCTTTAATAAATACTTATAGGCATTCGCGATCGTCAAAAATTACTCAAAGGCAATTTCGATCGTCATAAATACATGCAGGCATTCTCCACCGTCAAAAAGTACTCAAAGGTATTCTTGATCGTTAAGAAATACTCGGGGGCATTATTGATCGTCCGGAAATACTTGAAGGAATTTTGATCGTCAAGAAATATTTGACGGTATTCTCGATTGTTTCAAATCACTTACAGGCATTGTCAATGCCCGAGAATTACTTGAAGGCATTCTCGATCGACGAAAAATATTCTGAGGCATTCGTGATCGTCAAAATATACTCGGAGGCATTCTTTATCGAAAAAAAATACTCGACAGGTTTTCTGATCGTCGAGAAATACTTAAAGGAATTCTCGATCGTTATCAATCACTCAAACGCATTCTTGATTGTTGATAGTTACTCGGAGGCATTCACGATCGTCGAGGAATACTTAAAGGCATCCTTGATCCTTCAGTATTACTTGGAGGCAATCTCGATCGTCAAGAAATACTTAGAGACATTTCCGATCGTCAAGAAGTACTCGGAGACATTCTCAGTTGCTGATAATCACTGGGAGGAATTCTTAATTGTTGAAAAATACTCGATGTCATTCTTGATCGTCTAGAAATACTCGGAGGCGTTCTCGATCGTCAAAAAATACTAGGAGGCTTTCTCGACCGTCAAGAAATATTCATAATCGTTAAAAAATACTTGGAGGCATTCTTGATCGTCGAAAAATACTTAATAGCATTCTCGATCGTCAAGAAGTACTTAGAGGCAATCTTGATCGTCAAGCACTACTCAGAGGCGTTCTCAATCGTCAAGAAATACTAGGAGCCTTATTTAATCGTCGTAAATGACTCGGAATATTTCTTAATAGATTCAAATCACTTAGAGGCAATTTCGATCGTCAACAAATACTCGGATGCATTCTCGATCGTCAAGAAATACTTGGGAGCGTTTTCGATTGTCAAAAAATACTCGCAGGGATTTTCGATAGTCAAGAAATACTTAGAGGCTTTCTTGATTGTTTAAAAGCACTCAGAGGCATTTTCAATCGTCGTGAAATACTTAAAGGCATTCTCAATCGTCGTGGATCACTTGGAGTATTTCTTGATTGTTTAGAAATACTAGCAGGTTATCTTGATCGTCGAAAAATACTTAAAGGCGTTTTCGATCGTCAACAAATACTTTGAGGCATTCTTAATCGTTAAGAAATACTCGAAGGCATTCTCGATCGTCGTGAAATACTCAGAGGCATTCTCAATTGTCGAGAAATACTCGATGGCATTCTTGATCGTTGGAAAGTACTCAGAGGCATACTCCATCGTTGAAAAATACTCAAAGGCATTCTTGATCGTCAAGAAATACTCGAGAGCGCTTTCGATTGTCAAAAAATACTCGCAGGGATTTTCGATAGTCAAGAAATACTTAGAGGCTTTCTTGATCGTTCAAAAGCACTCAGAGGCATTTTAAATCGTCGTGAAATACTTAAAGGCATTCATAAACGTCGTGGATAACTTGGAGTATTTCTTGATTATTTAGAATTACTAGCAGGTTATCTTGATCGTCGAAAAATACTTAAAGGCGTTTGCGATCGTCAACAAATACTTTGAGGCATTCTTAATCGTTAAGAAATACTCAGAGGCATTTTCGATCGTCAAGAAATACTCGAAGGCGTTTCCGATTGTCAAAAAATTCTCGGAGGCATTATTAATCGTTGATAATCACTAGAAGGAATCCTCGATTGTCAAGAAATATTTTGAGGTATTCTTAATCGTTAAGAAATACTTGTGGGCATTCTCAATCGTCCAGTGATACTTTAAAGAATTTTTATCGTCGCGAAATACTCGATGGCATTCTGGATTGTTATGAATCACTCGGAAGCATTTTTGATGCCCGAAAAATACTTGAAGGCATTCCTGATCGTCGAGAAAAACTCCACATCGTTTTTAATTGTTATAAATGACTTGAAGGCATTATTGATGGCCGAGATATACTCGAAGGCGATTTTTATCGTCAAGAAATCGTTGAGACAGACTCAGAGGCATTCTTGACCGTCGATAAGTTCTCGGAGGCATTCTAGATCGTCAAGAAATATTCGGAGGCATCCACACATGTAAAAATTCCCTTGAAATAGTTCTTAATCGTTAACTATAATGAGGAGGCTTTCTCGATCGTTATGAATTATCAAAATGCATACGAGATCGTCGAGAAATACTCGGAGGCATTTTCGATCTTTAATAAATATTTGGAGGCATTCTTAACCGTCAAAACTACTTAAAGGCATTTCCGATCTTCGAGAAATACTTGCAGGTATTACTGATTTTTGAGAATCACTCAAAGTATTTCTCGATCGTTAAGAATTACTCGTAGGCATTTTCGATTGTCAAAAAATACTCCAAGGCATTCTTGATCGTTAATCATTACTTAAAGGCATGCTCGATTGTTATTAATTACTCGGAGGCTTTCACGATCGTCAAGAAATACTCAAAGCTATTCTATACCCTCGAGAAATACTCGGGGGCATTTGCGATCGTCGAGAAAGACACAAAGGCACTCTTGACCGTCGATAAGTTCTTAGAGGCACTCCTGATCGTCGAAAAATACTCAGAGGCATTGTCGATCGTAAAGAAATACCCGGGGGCATTCTTGATTGTCGAAAAATATTCGATTGCATTCTCGATCGTTCAGTATTAGTCGAAGGCATTTTTGGTCGTCGAGAAATACTTGAGGGAATTCTCGATCGTTATCAATCACTCGAAGGCGTACTCGATTGTTACTAATTACTCGGAGGCATTTACGATCGTCAAAAAATACTTAAAGCTATTCTTGATCCTCGAGAAATACTTCGGGGCATTTGCGATCGTCGAAAAAGACACAGAGGCATTCTTGACCGTCGAGAAGTACTCGGAGGCATTCTTGATCGTTAATAAATAAATAGAGGCATTCATAATTGTCAAAAATCCCATGGAATATTTTTAATCGTAAACTATTATTAGAAGGAATCCTAAATCGTTATGTATTAGTAGGAGGCATTTACGACCGTCAAGAATTACTCGAAGGGATTTTCGATCGTCAAGAAATACTCGGAGACATTCTCAACCGTCAAAAAGTACTCTGGGGCATTCTCGATCGTCGAGAAATACTTAAAGGCATTTTCGATCGTTATCAATCACTCCAAGGTATTTTCGATGCCCGATAAATACTCGAAGGCATTTGTGATATTCGAGAAATACTTGAAGGCATTCTTGATAGGTAAGTGTTCCTTGGAGGCATTCTTGATCGTCTAAAAATACTTGAATGCAGTCTGGATAGTTGATTATTACTCAAAGGCATTTTTGATCGGTAAAAAATACTTAAAGGCAATTATAATCGTTAAAAAAGAATTGGAGACATTCTTGATCGCCGAGTAATACTCGGAGGCATTCTTGATCGTCTAGAATCACTCGAAGGCGATCTGGATCGTCGAGAAATACTTAGAGGCTTTCGTGATCGTCAAGAAATACTCGGAGGCGTTCTCGATCGTCGTGAATCATTTGAAGTATTTTTCGATCGTTAAAAATCAATCGGAGGCATTCTCGATCGTCAAAAAATACTCAATAGCATTCTCGATCGTCAAGAAGTACTTGGAGGCAATCTAGATCGTCAACTACTACTCGGAGGCATTCTCAATCGTCAAGAAATACTTCGAGGCTTTCTTGATCGTTTAAAAGCACTCAGTGGAATTCTCGATCGTCAAAAAATACTCAGAGGCATTCTCGATCGTCAATAAATACTCGAAGGCATTTCCGATTGTCAAAAAATACTTGGAGGCATTATTAATCATTGATAACCACTAGGAGGCATTCTCGATTGTCGAGAAATATTTTGGGGCATTATTAATCGTTAAAAAATACTCGTGGGCATTCTAATTCGTCCAGTAATACTTTAAGGAATTTTGATGGCATTCTCGATTGTTATGAATCACTCGGAGGCATTTTTGATGCCCGAGAAATACTTGACGGCATTCCTGATCTTCGAGAAATACTCGACGGCATTTTTGATCGATATTTATCATTTTAAGGCATTCTTGATGGCCAAGATATATTTGAGGACGATTTTAATCGTCAAGAAATATTTCATGGCATTAGCAAACGTTGAGACAGACTCAGAGGCGTTCATGACCGTCAATAAAATCTCGGAGGCATTCCTGATCGTCGAAAAATACTCGGAGGCATCCTCGATCGTCAAGAAATACTCGGAGAAATTTTCGATCGTCAACAAAACTCATGAGCGTTTCGATTGTCAATAAAATACTTGCAGGCATTTTCGATCGTCAAGAAATACTCGATAGCATTCTCGATCGTTAAAAAACACTCGGAGGCATTCTTGATCGTCGAGAAATTCTCAGAGGCATTTTCGATCGTCAATAGGTACTCGAAGGCATTCCTAGTTGTTCATAATCACTCGCAGGCATCTCGATTGTCAAGAAATACTCGATACATTCTTAATCGTCGAGAAATTCTTGGAGGCTTTTTTGATCGTTAGAAAGAAGTTAGAGGCATTCTTAATCGGCAAAAAATACTTAAAGGCATTACTGATATTTAAAAAATACTCAAAGTTTGTCTTAATCTTTGTGGATTACGCGAAGGCATTTTTGATTGTCGACGAATACTCTAAGGCATTCTTGATCGTTGATAATCACTCGGTGGCATTCTCGATCGTCTTAAAATACTTAGAGGCATTCTTGATTTTCAAAAATCACTTAAAGTATTTCTTGATCGTTAAGAATTATCCAAAGGCATTTTTAATTGTCAAAAAATACTTGGGGGCATTTTTGATCGTTAAAAACTATTCGGATGCATTCTCAACCGTCGAAAAGTACTTTAAGGCATTCTTGATCGTCAAATAATACCTTAAGGCATTCTTGATCGCCAAATAATACTCAAAGGCCTTTTCGATCGTCTAAAAATACACGAAGGCATTCTTGATTGTCGAGAAATACTTCGAGGCATTTGCAATTGTCGAGAAAGACACAGAGGCACTTTAAACCGTCGAGAAGTACTCGGAGGCATTCTTGATCTTCGAGAAATGTTCGGAGGCATCTACAATTCTCAAAAATCCTTTGAAATATTTCTTAATCGTTAACTACTATTAGGAGGCATTCTTCATCGTTATGACTTACTAGAAGGAATACTAGATCGTCCAAAAATAATCGGAGGCATAATCGATCGTCAAAAAATACTCAGAGGCATTTTCAACCGTCAAAAAAAAACTAGGGGACATTGTCGATCGTCGAGAAATACTTAAAGGCATTATTGTTCGTCAAAAAATACTCAAAGGTATTCTCGATCGTTTAGTATTACTCAAAGGCATTTTTAAGCGTCGAAAAATACTTAAAGGAATTCTCGATCGTTATTAATCACTTAAAGGCATACTCAATTGTTAATAATTACTCGAAGGCATTCATGATTGTCGAAAAATATGCAAAGGCATTCTTGATCGTTCAGTATTACTTGAAGGCATATTAAATCGTCGAGAAATACTTAAAGGAATTCTTGATCGTTATCAATCACTCGAAGGTATACTCGATTATTAATAATTACTCGGAGGCTTTCACGCTTGTCAAGAAATACTCGAAGCCATTCTTGAGCCTTAAGAAATACTCTGAGGCATTTGCGATCGTCGAGAAAGACACAGAGGTATTCTTGACTGTCGATGAGTTTTCAGAGGCACTCCTGATCGTCTAAAAATACTCGAAGGCACTCTGGATCGTTGATAATTACTCGAAGGCATTTTTGATCGGTGAAGAATACTTAGAGGCAATTTTAATCGTTAAAAAAGAATCGGAGACATTCTTGATCGTCGATTAATACTCGGAGGCATTCTTGATCGTTTAGAATCACTTGAAGGCGATTTCGATAGTCGAGAAATACTTAGAGGAATTCTTGATCGTCGAGAAATACTCAAAGGCATTGTCAATCGCTATAAATAACTTAAAGGCATTTTTAATACCCGAGAAATACTAGAAATCGATCTTGATCTTTAAGAAATATTCCGAGGCATTTGCAATCGTTGAGAAAGACTTAGAGGCATTCTCGACCGTCGATGAGTACTCGAAGGCATTCTTGATGGACAAGAATAATTTGGAGGCATCCACAAATGTCGAAAATCCATCAAAGTAATTTTCAATTGTTGCGTATTACTCAAAGATATTTTTCAGTGTCGTAAAATATTCGGGGGCATTCTCGATCGTATAAAATTACTCGAAGGCATTTTCGATCGTCGAGAAATACTCAGTGACATTCGTAATCGTTGATAATCACTCGGTGGCCTTTTCGATCGTCGAGAACTACTCGGAGGCATTCGTGAATGTTGATAGTCACTCGGTAGCCTTCTTGATCGTCAAGAAATACTCAAGGCATTCTCGATCGTTGAGAAGGACATGGAGGCATTCTCAATCGTCGTGAATCACTTCGAGGCATTCTCAATCATCGTAAATCACTTGGAGTATTTTTTGATCGTTTAGAATGACTTGCAGGCAATATTGATCGTCAAAAAATACTTGAAGGCGTTTTCGATCGTCAAAAAATACTTAGAGGCATTCTCGATCGTCGGAAAGTACTCGGAGGCATTCGTGATCGTTGATAATCACTCAGTGGCCTTCTCGATCGTCAGAAAATAATTAAAGGAATTCTCGATCGTTATGAATAATTCTTAGGAATTTTCAATCGTCAAGGAATACCTAGATGCATTCTTGATCGTTATAAATCACGAAAAGGCATTTGCGATAGTCGAATAAGACACAGAGGAATTTTCGACCGTCTAAAGTCGCTTAGAAGATTTTTCAATTGTTGAAAAATACTTGAAGGCATTTTCAATCGTCGTTAATCACTTGGAGTATTTCTTGATCTTTGATAATCTCTAAGAGGCTTTTTTAATTGTCAAGAAATACTTTATAGCATTTTCCATCGTCGAAAAATACTCAGAGAAATTCTTGATCGTCATTAAATACAAGGAGGCTTTCTTGATCGTCGTGAATCACTCGGAGCTGTTTTTAATAGTTTCAAATCACTTTAAAGCCATCCATATCGTCAAGAAATACTCAGAGGGTTTCTCGATCGTCAAGAAAAACTCGGGAGCGTTTTCAATCGTCAAAAAATACTTGCAGGCATTTTCGAAAGTCAAGAAATACTCAGAGGCATTCTTGATCGTCAAGAAATACTTAGAGACATTCTCGATTTTCAAAAATCTCTTGAAATATTTCTATATCGTTGAAAATTAATAGAAAGCATTTTTGATTGTCAAAGAATACTTAAAGTCATTTTTGATCGTGGAGAAATACTTCAGGGCATTTGAGATCATCGAGAAAGATACAAAAACATACTTGACCGTCGAGAAATACTCAGAGAAATTCTTGATCGTCGAGAAATATTTTGAGGCATTCACAATTCTCAAATTCCCTCGAAATATTTCTTAATCGTTAACTATTATGAAAAGGCATTCTTGATCGTCATGAATTACTAAAAGGCATCCTTGATCGTCGAGAAATACTCAGAGGCATTTTCAATTGTCAAGAAATACTCGGAGGCATTCCAAACCATCAAAAAGTATTCGGAGGAATTCTCGATCATCCAGAAATACTTAAAGGCATTCTTGATCGTTATAAAATACTTAAACGTAATTACACTGCCCGAAAAATATTTGAAGGCATTCTTGATCGTCGAGAAATACTTATGGCATTCTCGATCGTTAAGTCTTCCTTGGGGCCATTATTGA